>VYXC01009762.1:635710-708719 GCA_013397175.1 Platysteira castanea
CCTTCCTCCCTTCCTCCCTTCCTCCCTTCCTCCCTTCCTCCCTTCCTCCCTTCCTTCCTTCCTCCCTTCCTTCCTACCCTCCATCCTTCTGTATTTCCATCCTTCCTCCCTTCCTTCCTTCCAACCCTCTATCCTTCTGTCTTTCCGTCCTTCCTGGTTTTCCATTTGCATTTAACTCCAGGCGAAAGCCAAGACCCACTGATTAGATGGAGTGTTTTTGTGGGTTTCAGAGACACCATTTTTTAAAAATCCTGAAGACAGCACCACTTACAGAGAGTGTTCTGGATCCCTTATGCTGTTACATGGTGGTAAATTTTATAATTTACTACTGCATAGGGTGCTAATAAATGCTTCTCTAATAGGTGAATACTTTTATTCCTAAAATGTCGATTACTGTAAGTGATTCAGAAATCCTAATGAATAGTTATGTATAAGGAAGTAATTTTGAAAATGAGCCTTCGGAGTGCATGAAAACAAAAAGAAATGCAGTTTGCTTAGGAGATGCTGATGAGATCAAAGAAGTCCAACAGAAAATGGAGCTCTTGGACTTGACAGGAATAATTTTGTTAAGTGTGAGCAGATATGACTCTCAAAAAGAGTAAGCATCCAAATAAGAGGCATTTAATCTTACAGTAAAACAGTGCTTGAAGCATTTGCAAACATTCATCACATCCTTTCAATATGGGCAAGGAATATTTTAAGATAGATTGTCACTATCCTTTCTGGCAGAATTCAACTTAAAAATATAAATGGCCTCTCTATCTAGTTTGCTAATAGTAACAGGTTAGAGGATGCCTTTGCACCCACATGCTGACTTAAAAAGAACACAGATGATGAAGAGGTCACAGGCTGCTTCTGGTTGTGATGTTTCTTGTGGCAACAGTTAAATTTTAAATTTTGACTGATATAATTTCCTGGTTGATATACCACAGCTCAGCTCTGCATTCTTGTGCATTTCTTCCCTGGGTTCTTGGGAATTTATTTATTTTCTGAGCTCAGTCATATCCTTTTACTCTCAGGATTTCAGTACACACCCTATTTCACTTGTCTTTGAAGTAAAAACTTTTTCAACATTTCAGGAGTCCTACAGTGTTTCTACTGTCCTATTAAACTTCAGGTGCTGGGGAGGTTGGCCTTTATATTTTGGGGTGGGGTTTTTTGGTCCAAATGTAATCCTTTTCTGTATGATTTTTTGAAATTTTCTCCAGAGTGTCTGAGAAAAATCTTCCAAACATCTTCAGGCTTCTTACACTTCTTTTCCACTCTGTACACAACACATACAAAAGTTTCTGTCTCAGCCTTTTTTTTCCCTCTGTGGAAATAAAGCCTTCAGAAATACTCCCTTTCTTTTTGCTTGCCATCTAGTTGTCTTAAATACTTTTCCATTTGAAGTACCTAGGTAGAGCTGAGTCTAATAGAAATGTCTGGTTTTTCCATTTGCTTTCAGGTAAGACTGGATTATTTCATGATGTCTTGCATTAAAATTTGAACAATAAGGGATGATGCTGCCTACACACTGAGCACTGTGTGCTAAGGTAGATGCCTAAGGATTTCATGTGCCTGATGTGCAAACCTTTCTGAGATCCTCATGCACGTCACATACCTTCTCCTGTCCCCAGCTCAGAAAGCATCCTAGGAAACTACACACAGCATGAACTCAGCAAGGCTGCAGCAGTGTGATTAGACTGTGAGTCCTGTATTGGGCAAAGTGATCTTTTAATTGCTGATTTGAGTTCAGGAATTACACAGAAAAGCATTGTACCAGGTGTTTTAGACTGTGAAATTCAGAGGGGAACATTTGAACTGCCAGCTACTGAAATAAAAATGGTTCAGTCTTATGTCTGTAGGTTTACTGAAAAAGGTATGCTATCAATTTCACAACATTGCCATGCTGACTCCTGTGTACATCAACTCTCACTTAAAATATCACCAATGAGAATCAGCACATACACAGAGATAGTTATCTCATATTACCTTCCTCAGGAGAATGGATTTTGGCAGGTGAGTAGACCTAAAAATGTTCTGTGGTAAACACCTGGTTTTGTGAAAAGTGATCTGATCCATAAAATTTTAAGTTGTTATTATTAGTCATGTCACTTTCTTGGTTGGTGATCAGCTGCCAAAGGTTGGAGTGACACATAATCATCTGTGGGAAGTCAGAGGAGTCAGTTTGGGTGAACTGGATGCTCTGCTTTTCTTCAATTACTTTGAATCAGGAAAGACTATAAGACAAAGCTCAGAAAATGCTTCTGGTGGTCAGACAACCATTGTCTCCAGAAAGGGCGGTGACATGTACACCTGCAGCAGCATCCAAGTTCATGCAGCTCCTGGCAAAACAAACTCTGGAGCCCAACAATTTCAGTGCCTAGGGTCATGAAAGGTGTTTTCAGTCCTTTCTGTAGGCCTTTAGTCCTGGATGTCCTGTCTTTGTGCTCTGTGAACTCATAACGGGTAGCACAGAGTTTCACTTCCCTCTGTGATTGCTCCTAACTGTGTCTGGTTTTGTTGCAGACTTGGCTGTCACTTTCAGGCTGTTTTCAGGCATCCAAGCTGATCACACCTAGGCAGTCACAGCTCCACCTTGTGCAGAATTTTACTGGGAGCCCCATTACTGGTGATGCTTCACATATGTTTGATATTCTGAAAATGGTGAAAAAAGTCACAGTTTCAGTACAGAGGAAGAAGGATAAAGTTTACAGGTAGAGAGGGAGCACTGGAAATCCTGGAGTTTTTGTGTAAGTATTCAACACATTTTGGATCTCAAATTAATAGCTGATAATCAAATTATTTGACTGTATTCAGTTTAAGTAAAATTTTTTAAATAGCACAATATTTCTAAAACACTAAACAAGTAAAGAATTTTGTTCAGACATTAGGTTTTTTGAGAAAGGAAAACAACTTTCAGTGCAGACACTTTGGAAAACATAGTAAAAAATAAATAAATCATATTATCAGTGAAAAAAAGAAACAATCCTAAAGGAACATTTAATCTTTCCTTATGCATGCACAAAGAAAGAACCCATACTGCTTTAATCTCGGGCTGGATTGGTTTCAGTTGGCTCCAGTGATGGATCAGGATGCAATTATTTGTGACAGATATGAATTTCTTGTAGGTATTTTATATAAAAACACAGAGAAGTGACAAGAAACCTGATAGGTATTTGGACTGCAGCGGAAGTTTAATCTAGCTTTGAACCACATTTAGTTCTGTAGGAGTGTACTGCACTCATCCCTGAATGAGATTTAGTTATTTTGTGCACAGATTATGATGTCACCACAATAAGCATGACAAATGCTCTAATTTGAGGAGGACAGGAATCCTGTCTGAATGTTAAAGATCCCCTTCCAGGCATTGCCGCTGGATTTCTAATTTCCTAACCATATTCATTATGAAAAATATATGAGACATCAGCAAGTCCATATTTTAATTAAGACCAAGAAAAGCATCCAATTAAAATTCTCTGGGAGAAAGGATTTTAACCAATAAACACTGAGACACATGTGCATGAGCATCCACACATACCCTTTCTCCATTCCAAAGTTTTTGACGATTTTGGGTCCCTCTCAAGTAAAAACTCCTCATGGAGGTCCTGACCAATATTGTGCTTTGTCAGATGCTCATAAAAGTATTTACTGTACCATCTCTCTTGATCAAGCAGATCTAGTCTGAGAAATTGAGTTCAGTGCAACATGATGAAATGTGGAGATATTTTCTGACAGCAAAATTTTTTTCACATGATACGCAGGTGAAAAATTGATAGTTTTTCATCAGGTCTCAAATGTATATAACCTAATCTTCCTCCAGCTCAAGAATGGTGATCACTCCTAAAGCTTTACAGAGAAATGAGAAGAGGAAGTAACACAAAGAAAATAGAAATATATTTTGCATTTTAAGTTTATTTGTGAGGCAATATATATGACATTAGAGAACTTGTAAAGTTCTCAAATATGGCATCAATAAGGCATTGCTGAGACCTATGATTAGTGATTGTGGCCTCAAAATGTCCTTAATCTGATCATGCTTGTTATTCTTTTAATATGGACACCTACTTTGCTGAGATTTTCCATTTGTAATTTGTTTTTACACTTTCATATTTTGTGAAATTATTCTGTGGCTTGAGTCTGAGTTAGAGCTCTTATTTCGATCCACTGTTGCTTGTTCACCATTATTTTAAACATTATCATTTTCCTTTTTCATAATAGCTTTTTTGTAAAAAAATAGCTGTCTGTAACCAGAACGTTCTCCCGAAGTTGAAAAATTTTGAAATGGAAAATGAAAATTTGAACTGTGATACACTGGCTGATGGCTTGGAGTGTGAGCTGAACTGTGTGGTCTTCTTTCTGGTAAGATGAGTTATAAAACCTAATTTATTTTTTTAACATACTGTCATTAAAGACTTTGCAAAATTTGTCTTAAGATTAGTTGCACAAACCTGGTTACCCTGTGCAGAATTCAGCCCAGTCACACACACCTCTACTTTTTTTGGCTAAGTTCGTGTGGTACACAAAATTATACCTTTATGTATACACTATATAACTTGCATTTTCATTTGTAAAGATACTTTGATTAGCTATTTGGAGGAAGATTAAGGTTTGATGAAACTGACCAAAAAACAGATGATTATTGTGGCAGCCCAGAATGATTAGCTGTTTGGGGGAAGATTAAGGTTTGGTGAAACTGACCAAAAACCAGATGACTCTAACGGAAAAGTTAACCTGTAGTACCTATTTAGTAATAACTGTAAACTTCTTTATTCATAAAAATAAGTTTTTTATAACTGGAAGTGATCAACGTGTTTCATGTAGTCTGGCAGGAAATGTCTCTGCACCCACAGGGCTACTTAAGTTCAAAACCAATTTGGTAATTTTCCATCTGGAAATTACAATAAATTAAGGTCATTTCTCCAAGCAATGACAAAAATACTAAGTAATGGATTTCCTTCCTTTATGTTGAATCACATAAGTAGAATTAGAGCCTACTTAATTACATCTATTGTTGAATGTTTTGATCAGACATTTAAATACCTGCATCAGAACTCACAATCACATTTCTCCTTGCTAAGCTGGAAGCATTAAACCCCCAAGCAGTCAGGGCAGGCATATCTGTTCTGCACAAAAGGACATTGGAGTAAACTGGCTAACTAGTAAAGCTACCAAGGGGTGGCAAAAAAAATGGGAAAAAAAGTGCCAAGGTCTATATATTGTGGATTTTTACATTTCATTTGAAATATATTTTGATGTCTATTTTTATACCTTCCCATTACAGTTTGTGTTTTATTTTTTTCAAAAGGTATAAAGGCCTAGGAAATAAGGGTAAGTAGACATTTTCCCTTCTCATTTCTGCACATCTCTATGTAGTTTTGCAAGATGTACCATATTTTCAAATGTCAATGCAAGGGCTGATCATTGCAAAGTACTTTGCAGGACAACACAGCTAGATTGTCTTTATCTTCTCTGAACTCCAAAAATGATATTCTTTAAATACACTCATCTTCTAATATGACTACATGCAAAAAATCCTTTTGGTGCTCAGAATTTGCTTCTTGGTATTTTTCCTTGATGTCATCTTTAATCAAACATCAAAATTATTCCGTGTCACAAACCCAGATTTTTGGAAATAAATGTGTAGTCCTTAAGCATCTGCATTCCTTGATATGTTTTGCATGTGTCAGTCATGGTAGCCTGACTATGACTTCTGAGATTTGCTCAGGTTTTTTGATAGTAGTACTGCACTAAGAGAGCTGATTCAACTTGAGGCCACTGTGTCCATTCTAAAAGAGCAAACACAAGAGTTTTGAGGGAATTCTTTGCTTTCAGTTTACTCAGTAACTTAGTTTTGTACTCCACAATCCCTTGTTTTCCTTTCTTATTTAAGGCAATAAGAATAGAAAATGTTTTCTCTTGGGGCTTGGAGAGGTCAAAAGGAAAGACAGCACTGCACTGACCAGATGAGATTTTATAGAATTTGTTCAGGCTATTAGGTCTTAGACACTAAATCTGCAAATATATGTGAAATTCATGTTTTTCATGTTTAAAAATCTTTGGCCCATTCAGATAAACTTAGATGCAATAAGTTGACTCAAGAAATGCAAAGAAGGACTACATTCAGATGGATTAGCTGGAAAAGCCTGTGCAAACTGTAGCTGATGTTGACAAGTGAACTATGGAGTCTGTGTTTTATTGAATTTTGTTCAGTTAAATAATGTATGAAAGTGACAGAGGGAAATGTATTAAACTTATACATATGGATGTTACAGTCATGCATGAACATTTTGGACATAAAAAGCTACTTAATCATCTTTCTCAGATAATGATGTTTGATGTTGTTCTCAGAAGTACTTTAAATGTAAGCAGATAGTATTAAAAAAGCAATAGAATTGAATTTTAACAAGAATTTTAGTTAGGTTCATGAATATTCATCCAGGTAACTTCTGCCTCTGGACTAGACATCCATGATTTTCAATGCCTGCGTAGCATGACCGTCGTCCTGAGTAGTCAATTAAAACCTTATTATTCACAACAAAAGACGAATAAACCAAGACCTCCCACATGAGTACAAGTCTATATTGTTGTAAGAAACATGCAATTTTGTGTAGACAAAATTGGAAGTTTCTGAACAGTAATTATGCTTTTGCACTGTGTTATAATTGAACAAATAAGGTTGAAAATGCTTTCCTTTTTATATTCTGTAGAACAGTGGTGAGTGAGATATGCTGAAAGTACATGAAATCAATTTCTCTTGCTTATTTCACATGACATTTTATGTTTCACTGCATATTTATAATTAGACTTTGTGAGTATGCAAATGATACAATGAGTGACAAAATGTTCAATTTAAAAAAACACATAATTATAGTAATGTTTAAAAACTTAAAAATACTTATACTCCTACTATATTTCATTATCAGTGAGTGAAATATGGGGGTTTCAGAAAATGGAAAATCCATTCATTGTGCAAAGATTATAAAGGACTCTACATTTACTTAATCCTTGCTTAAGGGTTTGCAAACTCACTCTCTATTTTATCTCACTGGTGAGATACTCCTTTATTGAAAGAAGAAAGGTTTGCCATTGGCTTCAGCAGAAACCAGAATTTTTCCCCATGAAGTGCCCAGTATTGTAGATATTTCATTTATTTTCCCAACAGGGTGCTTATTATAAGGTATTGGAGAACTTTCTCCAGATCTGTACTCAAATAAATTTTATCCCATCAGTATTAAATATCATAATGATATTCTGGGTTCCAGGAACTAAATTCTGCTTTAAGAAGGATTCAAGTAACAGGAATTCAAAAATGCTGTGACTGTGTTTCAGAATCCATTTCAAACACAGATGGACTCACTTCTCTTTTCAGATTCAGCCCAACTCCCCTTATCTGGCTGAGCGGTCCCACCTATCTGGAAATTTCCAGAGGGTTTCACATGAATCCCTGTCTTGTCTCTCATATGGTTTTTATGTCAGTGGTGCTTAGTTTGGATCTCAGTACTCACCAGCTGGCACTCGAGTAGAAACGTTAAGAAACACTAACATACATGTCAAAACAGACTCGATTTAAGGTGCATGTAAATTAGTAACACTTTTTAAGTGATGACTGTGTGCTTTTGAGGCATATTGTTTTATAACTGAAAAGGTTATATTTTGTGTTTCTGCATACAAAGCACGCAGCAGTCTCCTCTAACAGGCTAATTTGATAGCTTAGCTAAATACAATTAGATTGTAGCTTTCTTAATAATGAACTGTGCTTTGCTGTTAGACTAGTCCTTTCCTTACCCAGACACAGAGAATAAGGTATGCTTGAACTTAAGGGAATGCTTTATAACATGGTTCACTTTATCTCACTTTAATTTAAGTGAGGGTTGGAAGGACTTCTGTACTGACTGTGTAGAATTTATGGGAATGCTAAAATATAAACAAATTATTAAAAGGAGCATTTGCTTATTACATATTCATGGTCTGAAACCCAGCATCACCTGCCTGAATGGTTGGTTTATATTCAAAGCTGCAGATCATGGGGATGATTTTAAAATTCTGGTAATAAAATAAAGGAAAGGTTAGAATATTTGTTGCACTTTCCCTCTCCTTTCAGTATTTCATTATTAAAGTGCTCCTGACAGAAGCAGCTTTTCCATTAGGTTTCTATGAATATGCCTCCTTTAGGACAGACCTCTTCAGTCTTGAAAGGCAGAGAAAAAAATTGACAAGGAATCAGAAGATATCAGAAAGATCTTAATACCCCTGCTAACTCTGCATATCATAAAGTGTAAAACTGATACTTCACTTTAACCATCTGTTAGTGTTTCTACTGCAACAGCATCTCTCAAGAGTGTCTGATCAGTGATTCCTCTGTGCTAGACATTGTACCCCATAGTACAATACAATCCTTCCTCCAACAGCTTGTGATCTTATCATCTACGGTCCTACTCTTGCAATGGATCCCAGTAGCCAAATGGAGCACAGAAAAGCCTAAAGAAAAGCCCATAATATCCAAACTCATGGACCTTTGATGGCAGAAATGTAAAAGCAATAGGCAGTGCTAGCAGCAATAGGGAAGAAAAATTTCAAGCTCCTTTTGTTAGTTCATAACAGGGACCCCATTCAGCAGTGTCTGGTGTGCCAACTAGCAGACTAGGTCAGAGTACTTTATGCAATTTCATTATAAACCCTGCTATTGAGAAATTTATAAGACTGCTATAAAACTTCACTCAAGGCTGATCAGTGCCAAAGAACATTCCTTTTCCACTCAAAAATAACGTGTGGCTGCTGTTGATAAATGATGGGGTTGCAAAAGTGGAGGCAGAGAGAAATTTGCAAAGGCATAAATTGGGATTGGACATCCATTCTCTCATTCTTGGAATAGCAGCTGATAAATTCAAAACAAGGAGAAGCAAAAACCTTTTACACAATTCCTGTGTAAGAAAGCATAAATTTTGATTAATAAGAGGAAGTAACAACAGAAATTTTCCTGCATAAATTTTTTTCCCCCCTCAACAGGAAATTCTGATTCCAACTCTGTCTTTTAAAATTGTGATTAGATTTTGGATTATGCTCTTTCGGTGATTGAAACTTTAAAAGGACATGTTGCTAGAGTCTCAAAATTATCTTCTGTAACTTCTCCTTCATATAATTTTATACCTGCCCATATTGTCATTTTAACAACTTCCTGCTGTGATAAATTGTAATGACTATCTGCCCATGATCACCTGTCAGCTATAAAATATTGCAATATACATTTTGAAATTGGAGAAATTAATCTTTACGTTATAGACTTTTTCCCTGTCTTATTTCTTATATAACTCTGTAATATTTCTCCTTCTAAATTTGACTGCCTTTTAATTAATAAAATTAAATAAGAAGAGTTAGACAAAGGAAATTAAATTTGAAGTTGCCAAAGGACAAAAAGTTTGAGTGATATACACAAAAAGCATGGCAAATCAGAGTTCTTGTCTCACCTCTGTTCTTCAAGGATTTACAGATAATATAGGTTATAAAATCTGTTAATTTTTTTTCTGTTTTAGAATGAATAGTGAGTATGCATAGTATTATTAAGTATGTATTGGCTGGATGTGTTTTCTCCTTTCCATCAACAACACTCTAATTTGTAGAAAGGTGCAGTGCTCCTCACTGACTTGGATATAAAAGTCTCCCTCTAGGCACTCTGCCTCCTCTCCAAGAACAAATTTATCAATGCTTTTGCAACACGTTCTTAACCCACGCACATGAAAAGAAATGGTAGCTCCAGAAGTGAACAAAAGGAAAAGGTGATGTTTAGGAAAAGCAGTTTCTGATTATTAGTCTAAAATGAACAGCCAAACAATACCTCTCTTAACAACTCTGCTGGTTTTAACTTCCTTTCTTTTCTCTGGTGTTACAACTCTCTACGATGGGAGATTAAGAGAATGTCACTTATGGAAGACAATTTAGAAAAAAAAAGAATGAATGCAGATATATCACTAGTATCTAAGTTCTTGGAATACAACTAGGGGATGGGATGCCTTGGCAAACTACCTCTAGCCTTCTGAGTCCTTAGGTTTTGTGGAAACACACTGACTTACAGGGTACCTTCTCCCTCTAAAATCCTCTGACATTGAAAGAGAAAATTCCATAAGTCACCTCTGGAGAACACATAACGTATGTCTAGATAAGTAAAATTTCTTGAAACATCTAGTTGGAGTTAAGCTCCAACTTATCCAGGTCAAACTGGGAATTAAAACCAGCCTTGTAGCCATATCAAATGTGACAGAGTTTAGTACAGAATTCCTAATTAATTTTAGAAAAGAACAAAAGACCTATTAGAAATGTGAGGTTAGTCCTATCTAATTTAGAATTGTGTTATCGCACTGTTCTCAGATATATATTGCTGTACATGAGAAATAAAGGAGGAGTAACATTGCTGGATTTTCCTATACTTGTCGTTCATAATTTCATACATACATTTATACATATTAAAAATTATTTTGTGTGCTGTGTGTAGAGATGTTTTGTTGTGATGTAGAAAATCTCCTTTTCATAGTAATAAATGGTGGCAGGAATTTTTTCTCCCATGTATGATATGGAAATATGAGGAGAAATACGACTGAAATATGAGGAGTATGATTTTGCAGGAGAATAACAGTTTTAACTATATTACATGTTTAAAATCCCAGCTGAACATAATATAACTTTACTAGCTCATTTCTCCTGAGGCGTCAACACCATTTATCACTACTACTTCCATCTGGCATGTCTGAACTATCACGATCAGCATTTTATGGGGAAATGAGAGCCTTCAATATGGTCTCTCCTCTCTAATGCTCTTAGGTCAGATACCATACTGCTGCGGGGAGCGAACATGCGTTTTTATCACACACTTGAGAGACATCCATTTCACTTACTTTGTATTTTCCTAGGCTAAGACCAGCCAAGCTTTTCCTTATTTGCACTGACCCGGCATGGGGTCATTTGCTGTAATAACAATATAAAATTTATTTCAGGTTTTTTGTACTGCAGTGTTAAAAATTTGGCACATGCAGGCAAATATTTGGGGGCTGAATCCCAAAATTTAGTACAGTTTTTGCAAATCTCAGAAAGGCAATGGAATCTCTTCCCCAACTAGTTTCTCCCCTAGAAAATGCTGCATGTGGTTTTCATAGCTGAGGTCTTTCTGAGCAGATGTTACTCGCTCTTATTTTCTCATGGAGCATTCATGGACTGTGGGCTGATAACTTAATTAAGTGCTTCTTGTAGTTTGGATTTAAAACTTGGATTCCATTGAGTAAAAGTATATGGCTGTCCCTTTTTACACCACAAATTCACGAGTCTCTGTCGATTTCTAAGCCTCAGTAAACCATGTGAGAAGCAGTGTTAGCACAAATACATTTTATCACCAGCTCCTTCACAGCCATTTGTGATCATTTTAAGATAGAGAAGGAATTATGGAATAAAATATTAGTCTATAACTCTTCATAGATCACAATCCTTAAATTCTTTAGAATTCCTCCTAATAACATATACCTCCTTACATAATTTCAAACTCCATTTTTCAGTCCAACATTAAAATACAGATATTCTTTTTATTAACATCATATAGGCCATGAAAAAATACAGGTAAATTTGGCATAACAGGATGTGGTGAGTGCACGGGAGGTTTTGGATAAATTTTGTTCTGAGCATTGCCTTTTATTGCCTCGTGCTTTTTATTGGTTGGAAATTATTACATTAGGGCAAAGCATGTTCCAAAAATTGTCATTTATATGGTCACCCTCATCTCTCAAATTTCTCTTTCACTCTTGTTTAGTATCACAACTGAACCAAGTCTTGTCATCATCTGCTGTAAAATGGCTAGTCAGGTATGTCTTGCACAGGATTGTGGCTGTATTTCTTTTACATATGTAAGCACTGAATATGTCAACTAAAAGCAGCTCTTCTTTACATAAATCCAGGTCCATCTTATGTTAGCGCATAGCTAATACCAAGTTGGGGCCTGAACTGAAACTCCATAATTGCACTCTAATCTACCAGAAAATCTGGATGTATGTGGATGGAAGACTAGTGATTTTTCTAAATTCCTTGTCTCTACAGTGCAACCTTACTTAAGCATTCTATTTCAGGGGTTTGAGCAGAGGAAGAGCCTCTCTCAGCCCAGGTTAACACTTGTGAACGAGGGGAAAACCATTCCAAATCTACAAGTTCTCTGATGTGTGTGAACTCTCAGCTGCATCCCACTCCTCTGGGTGGTGGCGCTTGCCTCCACTCCTGCCTTATGATATTCTTCTGGTTGGGAGAAAGGAACCCCAAAGTGTGACTCCGCTGTCAGTGGGAGCATCCAGGGGACCAAGAGCCTGAAATGAACCACTACACATTCCACCTGTCCAGTGTGGATAGTTTTGATGGTGTCCAAGTTTGACCTTTCCTTCTATATTTCATTTCCATGTAGTTCAGGTATTGTATCACTAAGGTCAAAATTCTTCATTTGTCTTCTTGGAAAGGCTGGTCACTTGCACGCAGATCAGAAATCCAGTTAGGAAAACCTCATTTAGAAAGGTAAAATTTAGAGATGGCTTTGAAAAACCTTACGTGTTAATCAAGTGCTTAGTGTTTGTTCAATAGCACACAGATGCCGTGCCAACCTTGAGGAGAAAATGACAATCACAAAGCACTGAAATCTGTTATGAACTCTAAATTCAGCTGTGTTAATTCAGCTAGTCCTCTAGTACAGACATTTAGTTTACTTTTAGATAATAGATAATTCCAGAAGAGAGGCAAAACTGAAAGACCCTCACTGTTAGTACAACTTCTGTTAATAGAGTGAAAATTGCTTCTTCTATATTAGCATTATAATACTAAATACAAATATATTTACATTATTACAACTATGCTGCACAATTTTCTAAGACATCCATATCTGTTAATACTGAAAGAGCTGAATAACCTACTGTTTAGCCATTAATACTTCCAAATAGCTTTTCACAGTCTCTGGAAACATACATATCAGTATCTGTTGAAGGAATTAAAATTAGCACAGCTTTGGAGAATTAAACCTAACTGACTAGGATAGCAAAAAGTCCTGAAGGAATGATTCTCTGCAGGTTTGCAAAATACTGTTGGAAACCTCTGGAAAATAACATGGGGTTTTCTCTAGCTTCACATGCGCTTTCATACTCTTCCCAAGAGATAAACAAGTTTTATACACTCTCTAAAGGGAAGAAGGAATGGCTTGACTTATCTATATTTGTTTTTTTAAAATCTCGGGCTTGGAGTTCTTTGAGCAGTCAAAACAAAAAATGAAAATCTTAAAAATCAAAAATCAGAGTTCCTAAATTTCTAGCATCCCATACAAAAAGGGATGTCTGTGCAACAGCCAGTGGCGTAACTGTCAGAGGTCCTGAAAGGCTTTAGGCATTCAATCAAAAGCAGATATTTGTTATAATAAAAAAACCCTGAAATTCATAAAAAATATTTTGTATTTGACAAGAAAGGATTGGTGTAATATTGTATATAAAACAGTAATTAATCAATAGAATTATTATCGTTGATATACTGATTTTTTTTTCCCAGTGGTTTTATGTGACTTATATACAGGAATCATTTTGCTGTGAATGATTGTTTTGAGCTACAATCTTCCTGAAAGCTTTCAAAGTTTTATTTGAGATGTCTTTATCACCCTTCAAGCATACTTAATGAATATTCATCTTCTTTTGTTTGTTTGGATTTTTTTAGATACAAATAAGTAATGCATTGAGAAAAACTATAGAAATTACCATAGAAGAGCATGCATATTTAAGTGAAAAGTGTTTTTATGTTAAAAGTTTTTGTTTAATATGAGTTCATGTACCACTTACCTAATACACAAAATATTACTGACCTATGTCCATTTCTGTAAATCCCCTGTCCTTAGGTAGAACTGAAACGTCAGTTGATGATTGGTGCACTATTACAGCTTTTGACTGGATGGAAATGGAATGTGTCTATAAATCAACCTGGTAAGAAGTCAATACAGACTACACCAGCAGTTAACTTGGGGTTTTGCTATCCTTAGTTGGCAATTACATGTCACATTAAAGACCTCTATGAATCTAAATTTCAAATACCTATCAAATTACATGCTTTTCCACAGAAGCATCAACAAGAGCCTATTTTTCTTTATTTTATGGTATATAACCAATGCCATTTTATTGCAGAAAATGTTCATCACAAACAAGATGAGACAAGCTAAGCAAACTTTTTAAAATCTAGGACACGGCATTCACCTTCCGTGTGTGCACTACCCTTTGTATAAGCCTGAATGAAATCCATTATGTCATCACTGTTCAGTGAGGCTAGAGAAAGCAGAAACATTATCATCACTGAACTTTCAAAAAGCAGGCCTTCTTGCCAGTGCTGAGTTTGAAGAACAGAAGGGAAGGTTTTGCACAGGATCACCAGTTTTACCTAATAGACACACGCTCAAGACGTGGCCCAAAAATGTTTCTGGCACCACAGCTTAAAGGACATCTTTCACAGCGTGTTCATGGCTCAGTGTTTCCTAGGTTTTTATCATGTTTCAGAGCAGTATATGGTGGAGAGATGGTACAGGAGAGGAACACCTCTAAATTCAGTGAAAGCAGGATTGTGCCCATCGCTTCACTTCCAAAGTAGTTTTTTTAACTACAGACAATATCAGCTAACAGAAACTACAATTTATAATTCTCTGTTTAAAACATGCTGCAGCAAATAACACATAATACTATCAAAGTGTCAGTAATAAAATGTCACTGTGTACCTGCACTTCAAGATCTTTTCACTGGGCTTCTGATTGTTGTCAGTGAAGCTAATAGCTTACATTAAAAGTGTGTTTAGAAGTACAAATCAAAACACAGGATTGTTTGTAGGAGGTTCTTTTTAAGTAATGCACTGGAACAGTTCCCACAGCAAGGTGCCATAATTATCTCCATTACTGTGAACATACTTTGGTGTTCATTTATTGGAAAAAACTTCGGCTAATAAAGGATAATTATTTGGAGAGTTTGAACCTACATTGTTCTTCAGAGGTTTTCCCTGTGAAATGAGAATGTTATTATTTTCTTGCTTCCATTCTTGGTTTTCCTTATGTAAAATACAAGTAAGACATATATACAGTGAGATTATGTGGTTCTAGCTTTTCTGATTGAACACCTGTCACACAAATGACCTTACTTCAAGAAATGTGAAATACTTTTCTTGCAAAGGGAAGTCAGTATCTGCAAAAACTGTTGCAAAAGAATTTTCCAAAAGAATCTGAGCCTCTGTGTAAATACTGAAAATACCAGGAAACCACTGTGAAATTTAGAATGCATCAGGCACAGCATTACCAGCTGGTTGAGGGACGTGATTGTCCTGCCGTGCTTGTGCTGGTGCAGCCTCACCTCGATTCCTGTGTGCCGTTCTGGATGCCACAAAATAAGAAAGCTATAAAGCTATTAAAGAGAGTTCAGAGGGGACAATGAAGATGGTGAAGGGTCTGGAGGTGAAGCTGTATAAGCAGCAGCTGCAGTCACTTGGTCTGTTCAGCCTGGAGGAGATTGAGGGGAGACCTCATTGCAGTTACAGCTTCCTTGTGAGGGGAAGAGGAGGGACAGGCACTGATCTCTCCTCTCTGGTGACCGGTGACAGGACCTGAGGGAATGGTGTGATGCTGAGTCAGGGGAGGTTTAATTTGACATCAGGAAAAGGTTTTTCACCCGGAGGGTGGTTGGGCACTGGAACAGGTTCCCCATGGAAGTGGTCACAGCACCAAGCCTGACAGAGTTCAAGTGTTTGGGCAATGCTCTCAGGCACATGGTGTGACTCTTGGCGTGGCCCTGTGCAGGACTGGGAGTTGGACTCAATGATCCTTGAGGGTCCCTTCCAACTCAGCATATTCTTTGAGTGTACATTCTTAGGATGACAATGCTGCTTTAGTGAAAAATAAGAAAATGGTTCAATACTATTTATTTTGCATCTAAAATAAACTGAAAATCTGATTTTGAAAGTCAGTTAAAAGCACTGAATAACACATACCAGTTTTCCATAGTTTCATTCATCTGTTTTCTATTCCTGCAAACTTTTCCATTTCAGATAACATTTCACATATTTGCTGTAGTTAATGTGCCTCCTGAGGTTGGATATGTATTCAACTATTCCCATCTACTTCATAAAGTCTACAATTAAGGCTATATCTCATTTTTAAAACTCATTTATTCTTTGAAAGAATTTTGAGCCTCTACTAATCAGTAAATGTAGCAAAAAAAAATTGGTACATTACCTTTACACAGAGAAAAGAATGTCAGTTAGATACGACGACTTGGACCAATTTCATTTCACCTTTTATAAAATCTTTTATGAAATGCTATTCCTTGATTGTTTCCACTTATTTCTGTTCTCATATGACTTCTTTTCTGTCCTTCTCAGTCTCTCCTTTTTGCTGTTGCTCCTTCTCACCTCCTTTCAGCTTTCTACTGTTGCTTTTTTGCTGGGTTTCTGTTGAAATATTTGGTGTTCATTATCTTTTGGATTAACAGCTGCTACATTGTATCTTGCTGTATGAATACTTACCATTGACATAGATTAGATAATATTTGCAATATGAATAAATCATGATGCAATTACAATGCTGGGACTTTTTGGCATAATTTATGTAAGACAGTTGTTTATCTAATGTACTCAACAAACTGTTACTTAATTGACAGGTCTTGGAGGCTTTACTTCCAAATCTGTATGTTACCCATACTGTCAGTAACGAAGACAAAACTCAAACTAACAAACAAGTTCATGTAGTTAGAGAGTTAAACCTAAAAACCGTAGCGCAAAACAGTAGGTAATACCTTGCTGTTTCTCTAGTAGGCATCCAGATAGTCGTAGAGCTGTGAAAATCCATGAATTTAATTATTTCTGGAGCTGCTAAACAGTCTTGAAGATGAGGCAGAGATTTTGTCCCGGAAAAAGTATGATCATGAAAACTGGAAATAAACTAGACATAAAACTAGAAAAGTTGGCATAAATTTTAAACAGCTACGTGAAAGAAATACTCTTAAAGGCCAACATGGAAAGATAATTATTCATGTTTTTCAGTTCATAATTTAATATGTTTCTGTAGGGAGGTTAGGGTGCAAATAGATTTACATCTTTTAAATCATGACCACAGATTTACACCTTATCTATCCAGTAGCAAAAATAACGGGTTTTTTTGTTTTATACAGGTCTAGAACTATGACCTTGCTTAGGGCTGTGGAATTCAAAACTAATTATCTCATAGCTTTAGCTTCAAAGATTTGATATCTGAAAAAGAGCTCTGTAAGTTTTTCAGAGGCACTGGAACTGCTTTGCTGCAATGAAGAAGATAAACCACAAGTTCTGAGCATGACACAGAGACAGCAGTATGAAAATACTAAGAAAGTGACTGGAGTGAAAGAAGATAATAGGGAAAAGAATTCATTAGAGATAAAATTGAAGAAATAGAGAAAAAAACCCCATAAACTACAGCAAATCTTCAATAAGCACAGGTGAAGCGTATGCTACTTAAAAGAAACCAAGTGGATTTTGATACAGTCTATGTACTTAGCATTTTTAAGTCTCATAAAAGAGACCAAATATAAACATATGCTGCAAAAGTTTGAGAAATTTTGCAGAAGCACTGCACATATAAATGTAATTTTTTATATATATTTCAAAATTTTAATCATTCTGACAGAGTCAAGCTTGTGCTGAGACCTTAAAATTTCTTCCCTAGTTCTGGTTTCATAAGTAAAGCTCATGATGTAGAACATTGTTTGATGGGCATGAAATTATGTTTGCAGACAAGAATGGTTGTTCTACCATCACAACCTAACAGTGAAAAAATACTCAGAGTAATAAAAGAATGATTGGACCCAGTTGTATCATCAGAGTGAGATGAATTTGGCATTGCTAATTTATAGGGCAACAGCAACTGAATATGTGTTTCAATGCTTACAGAATTTTTTATGGCAAATTGGAAATTTCAATGCCTGTAATAGATCCTGGTGTTAGAGAAACTGAGAAATTATAGATACATTAATACTCAGACAGGAGAAGAAAAAATACCCCAAATCACTTTTGCTTAGTGACAAGCCAATTAATAATAGAAAATTTTTGTAGGGGCATGACAAAAAGTAGTCACTTTGAAATTCATAAGCAAAGTAATTCCTAAAACAGGGAAAAAACCAACATGTTGAATAGTAATTAATTTAGTTAGAAGACTGGCAAGAAGAGAGCGGATGAATTATCCAAAACATAAATTATCATTTTAGAATGGGAGATTTTAATATGCAGTTTTATTTCCTCTCCCTATTTCAGAAAAGGTCGATGTTCCTGAACAAGACAGCTGAGACCCTCACCTTCATTGCCTGAAAGTGATTGTGCATCTCTTGACAGCAGTATGAGTGACAGACAGCATTATGTATTTTAGAGGTCAAATGGCATTAATAAATTCAGTTAGTGGGTAGATTACAAATATTTCAAATTACACAACAGAGTTCTGTAAATTGTTTTCTTTGCCTGGAAAAGATTGACATGATATTAAAACTCACATGCTCAACAAGTGCCCAAAATGCCTTAATTCCAATCAAACCTCATCTTTTTTGCTGGTTATTTTTCTAGTACCTTGGTTTGTTTAGGCAATGTGAGCATGAAGCCACAGAAACTCATGGATAGTTTGGACGGTGTGGGTCAAACTGATCATCAGTTAACTGGTACATTTCTTACAAGTATGTTGGATCTAAACTGATTTTCTACTCGGAGACAAATGTCAAAATATATGAGATCCAAGACCTTACTAAACCATAATAAGAGCAAAAACCCTATAAGATAGAGGTCTTTGATAGCAGCAAAGCATTAATCTCTCTGGGGGTGATTAATTAAATTTCTTTAAGGTTATTCCTTCCTACACTCCTGCCCACTGTAAGATTTAGACAGGGATTTAAAGTAGAAGTTTCTTCTGTGTAGAGGCCAGTGAGGTCTTCTGCTCTGCAGTTCAGGAAAGGGCCAGACTCATCCAGGCTTGTGGAAACTGAGGCAAACTTGTGGCTAAGTTCATCTGACTTCTACTCCTTGCATTCTCAAGAAGATGAATGAATGAACTAATTCATGCATTCTAGTACAGATTTAGGTTTTGACAGAGTGCATTACACACACCTGTGGTGTCTCATCAAAGCTAATCCCTGCTCTCTGTGCTGCATAAACCAATCTCCACTATGACTTCACTCAATTCCCCAGTCATCCTTCTCTTCCTTTCTACCTGATACAGAAAAATGTGATGTGTTAATTACCTAATTAACACATCTCCTTTGTAATTAACCTGGCCTTCTCTTTATCCTGGCTACCCACACCGTAAAGAATGATGTCAGGTGGATCAATTTACAGCAATCTAAGCTGTTTACAAGCTTATAGGCAGCTTAAAACAAATAGTTTGTTAAAAGGGTCTCAAGAGGGAAAAAAGTTTGATTAGCACCTACTGATGTAGCAAAAAAATGGCATTTTCATTAGGATATAATCTATGTTGTAGTCTTAAATGCCCAGCTCATTAAAAGCTGAGGAGAGTTTGCTGGAAAAAAAAACAAACTGGGAGACACTCCCACTGGGCAGAAATAGGGAAATGGAAAAGGTTAGTCTGAAGCACTTGCCTGCTGGAAGGGTGCAGGTTCAGGGAAAACATTTCCTGACAGCAAGCTTTGGGTGAGGCATTAGTCATTCTCTCCTGCTTGGAGCATGATGCTTTGTGTAGGTGAGTTTCCTGGGGAAAAGTGTGATTAGGAGCAAGCAGTTTTCAAGGGTAGACTATTTGATTTAGCTAGATATTATTATGGAGGGTTTTATTTTTAACTTGTATGGTTGTGAATATAACAAACTTTTAAACAACTAAATCAAAAAAGAGAGTTATGTATTGCTACAAAATAGTTAGTGCCTTGCTTTTAAGTCATTGATGTCCTGAGTGGAAACCAAAACCTGAGAGGAACCTTTCAGTATAGAGACATATATTATATCCATTCCCTCTCCAGAGCATACCCACAAGACCTACCTACCAGAGTAGGCTCAAAGTGTTAATTTTCTCTACTTTGGAACTCTGATGTGGAGCATTTTGCTGACAATTTTCCTTTAAAAAGAAACGTTAAAGACAGGGAAAGGGAGAGGGATGAACCAAACAACCCAGTAATTGCAGTTCTGTGATATCATTGTAGCTGATTACTGTGAGAAGTCTCATGTATAGTATTTTACATATCTTACCCAGTTAATGTTTCATGAAAATATATAAATAGTCTTGCCACTTAGAGCTTCCCTTTACAGGTAAGTTCTTTTTTTCTTTTTCTTCCAAAATTGTAAATGGTTTTTGTTGTTGTTCTATTTTTAGATGCTCTAACAACAGAGTTACTAGGTGAAAGTTCTTGATAATATTTTTCAAAGCAATTTTTGGAAGAATTAAGACCCCTCTAGTAACTTTATGGGTAGCTTAATTCTGAAAGTATTGTATGAACACTTTCAAGTGGTAAGAATCACAGGGCCAGGGGAAAAAAAAACCCAATATTTTTTAATATGGTATTAGGTTTAGGAGGGAGGTTGTATGATCTGTCTGCTCAGGACTGTCAGGAATGAGGTTTTTGTGGAAATACACTGAAGAAAAACTTTTGGCTCTTGAGAATCTATTGGAATAAAGAAGTGGAGGCAGCAATGACGATTTGAAGTGTTCTAAGTGTGTTGAGCTAGATAAGCATGGACTTCTAGAACTATAAATTCTGAAACAAGTCTCTATCTTCTGTCTAAGTTGTGCTTCAGATGCTGAAGTCTTATTTTAAATCAAGATTCTAAAGCTTAAGGAGGAGTGGTATAAACCCAAAAGAATAATAATTCTGTATTGCTTGAGTGCAGTGAAGAATAGATTGAGTTGGGTTTAAAAAGGCTTTCAGAAAGCTTTTTCAGCTTATTTCTAGAATTTGGACAGTGTTCAAATGCAATGTAGTAATTAACTCACCCTCAAATCAGGTGATTCTTCAGATCTTTTCTAAAGATAAAATTATTTCTATTGGAAATGAAATTTTAGGAGCACCCTCTTGTGTGCAGTGCACACATGGCATGAAGGATGCAGTCCGTATGTTGCTGTGTGACTCACAGGGAAAAAGGTCCTCAGTGCAAGGGAATGCTGTCAGCTTATCCCGATTTTCTAATTTGAGTTCATTTGCTCTAGCTGCTTTTCTGAAAACATGATCAACTTAACATTAGTGCTCAAGTCACCTCTAACAGAGTTGTGTACTTAGCTGAAGGAAAGGAAAGCAAAACTCCAAGACATTTTTCACTTTGCTTTGTTGCAGTAAACTGTCTTGGCCAGAGTATAAGACTGAGCCTGTAGATATTAAGCGTGGTCTTATCTGTATGTCTACAGAGGTATTTAGAATGGGAACACAGTCTGTCAGAAATCACATTGCATTTTTCAGAAATCCCTTTGCATTATTGCAAACTTTACCAGTTCCAGGACAAATACAAAGTGCCTTTTTGAGAGTTGTCATCAGGAACGGATGTTAATGAGCCCAGACAATCAGTGTGCTGCAGGACCAGACCACCATCCCTTGTAACTGTAGGGGATGGGCTTGTTCAAGCATGCACAGATAATGTTCTCTGTGTGGTCTTTGAAAGTGCATCTGTATGATTCTGAAGGTCCCTACCAGCTCTGGGCACCATGGCAGTGAGAGCTGTTGTCTTAGCAGATGCTGGGGGTGTGCACCAGCTTTTGATATTGACTCCTTTGTTCGTTAGGAAGGATCTGTACCTTTGAGTCCTAGCTAAGGGCTGGCTGCCTCCAGACAAGAAGAAATTGGCTTCCCAGGTCATCTAGGGATGCTCCCTGCCTTACAGCTCTTCTTGTGTGTTCTTCCATCCACTTTAAAGCAGCGTTAGGAATTTTCGTTCATATTGGCACAAACAAATGTTCATTGAAGACAGAAGGGGCCCTTCACCTGTACTACCTGCTGCCTTTACAGTCAGCATCCAACCACGCAGCACTCCAGAATGAGGTTCTCTGCAAGCCTTACAGTTATTTTTTTTGTCAAGAGCATTACTGTTCCAAAATAAAGGGAAGCTATGACAAGCATGGATAGTTGTGTCTAAGTTAAAAAACCCCTGACCAATAAAGACTGAAATAAACTTCATGTTATATGCTGGGCAACAGCCAATTAAATCACCCCTGATTATTCCTGACATAGCCTCTGGGATTCCCTCTCTTCTCCTGAACTCTGTGCACTATGAAGAATTTATAAAATAAAAAAAATTGCCAACTGTTATTCAAATGATAACTGGTGCATGCTAATTACATTTTGTATGGTGATTAATTAAAAATATCCATGCAAATGTCGAATTTAAGAGTCACTCAATTCACTAAGTCTTCAGACACTGCTTAGCTGCCCTAGGCATTTGGTGGTTAGGCAATTTATTCAAGCTTTCAAAATAATCTCAGAATGTCTAAGATAACGAAGGGCCTTGAAAAAGTTCCAGCTAGCTTGGAATATATAAACAGAGGTTTCAGAGCAGTAAAATAGCACTGCATATATTTGCACGTTTGAGACAAAGTACTCTGTGCATACGTAAAAATAGACCAGGAAAGGAATAATAGAGATCCTAAATAATCTGAATATTTAGCTGCACAGCACATAGCAGGCTAGTTCATAGATTATCTCAGGAGCTGAAGAAAATTAAATATAATCTTACTTATATCTAACTTCTTTACATAAAAAGCCTTTGATTCTCATGTAGATGGGTTCTTTGCCTTATTTACACACATATATAGTTTTATCAGGAGAGTTATATCATAACTGTGATTTGGTTTAAATATACTGTACATTAATCAGTGGCATATGCAATTCACAGAACAGATTACAATGGCCCATCATATGGAAGAATAAAATATACAATATGAAAAACATTTTCAGAAAGTAAAGAATAAAAAAGTTAAAAAAAAGGTATAATTTACCACTCTTGCCAATAGAAAAATAATATTAGTACCTGAATTGCTATTTTATGATCTGGTTCTATATTACTATTTTTCAGTAGGATTTTTATTGAATTTGGTCAATAAATAACAAAAACAAGCAAAAAAAGAATGTGTCCAAGAAAACTCCTGCATTGAATTTCATATTTCTGCTTACTTAGAAAGTGGTACTCCAATGAATAGTGCCACAATTCTTCCTAGACAAAATGCTTGCTGTTTTTGTATCATGCAAGAGACTTTATGCTGTCCCACAGCATCACACACCCAAAACTTACCTTTCTAATTTTAAGCCTCTCTAAAAGATCCTGAAATGTTTTCCATAGGGGTGATTGAGCCTTGGATTACAACAAATGATCTTAAGACCATCCTCTGCACTGGAGCAGCTTCACTCCAGTAAAGGAATAATCAATACAGCCATCTTGAAGAGGAGAATTATGTAAGGGCTCCAGCCATGCAGTTCTGGGCCAGCTGAAAACCGTTTCATCTCTGAAACTTTTTTTGTTAAATTCTATGCATACTGCAAATTCATCTGCAGCAATATCATGGTAGCAAACCAGAAAAAGTTAGATATATAACTGCTGCCTATTCTGATCGATAACTGAATGTACTTGTTTTTCCATGCATTGGGGATGTACCTGCTGCTCTCCAAATATTCCACTTCTAAAAAATTAATTCAGCAATAACAAGCACTTATTTTCTGAGACTGCTCTGTTTACAGAAAGCTATAAATGGTCTTTAAAGTGTCTGTCTCTGCAGACACTGCTACCTGCACACACTTTACAAACAGAAAAGTAAAATTAATTATTTGTATTTATAAAGTATCATTACAGATTTTATAAATAGCAGCATTTCTTGCCACATACAGTGAAACACTCAATAGCTGAGATTATATAATGAAACTTTCTGCTATTCTATAAAACGAGTTTTATATGCAGAATAAATATTTTACTTTTGAATATTTAAATAGAGTTTACTTTTTAAACACTTCACATAGCTGCATAGAGTCATGAATAATAGAGACGGAAAAGACATAATGTGTTGGATATTTTTTTTAATTTATCCTTTGTTAATACAAATTGGTTACATGTTTTTTAAAACATAACTTGGGGTTTTTTTTAGTTTCAAACGACTTGTATTTCAAGTGATGGAATTCAGGTTACCTTCTACTGGCAACATCCATTGTACATGCATCAACACAGGATGCACGATTCTAATGAATTCCCTCTTTGTCCATCCAGAAGTTATGTTTGGTGTCTGTTACTCTCATAGCATCCCCAAATTAAAGGAGGTTTTCCAGTTTACTAATGCCAGTGGAAGTGTCTGGAGTAGTCTGAGACTTTACTAGGTGATACTTCAAATACTGCACTAATTACAGAGAAGTATTTAATAAACTCTGTCATCTCAAAGTATTCTCTAGTCCTAAACAAAGTTACTTCATGGAGCTAATGTTCTGGGTTTTCATAAGGAGTGCATTTAATCCGTAATTTCTTTAACTTCAGATGAGGTGCCAGAATATATATTTATGGCTTTCTCCAGATTTGCAAATAAAGCTCAGACCCAGTTTTTGGACTCTTAATGATCAAAAGCTCTGGTTTCTGGGGTGCCTGTTTTTTCCAATGTAAATTAGCTGTAGAAAAATATCCTAGCTCTCACAAGTGGCCCAATATTTTGAAGTGATTCCTTGTTTCTCCAAGTTTTTTTCTCGAAATTTGAATTAGAAACTAAACTAGAAAATAATTATTTTTTAAATCTATAGAATAATTTTAAAATAGGGGTAAAAATTAATACGTATCTTCAGCAAAATATTCTATCGCTCTTCCATGTTTTGACCAAATTCCCCACTCTGAAAGTGCCCCAGATGGGTTACATCATAATGTTAGTCAGAACAAGTTACGACCTCAGGTTAAAATATGTGACCATCAGTTGAAAATATGCAGTGTGTAAACCAGAGTATTTCTACCATTTCTCTTTTCTCATGCATTTTTGGACAGTCACTGGAAGTTTTATTGCTTCAGGATCATAAGTCTGATTTATTTCCATTTGGTGTCTGGCAGATTGACTTTCAACATGGAAATTATTTCCTGGGAAGCTCAAAAAGTCAATTGAACCGTTGCTGACAACCAACAAAGTAAGGAATAGAGTTGCTCTTTCTGTCAGAGCACTGTATATTCAGCATTAATAAGGCCTGTTTCACATTGGTCAGCTACACAAAAGTTCAGGTCAGGAACACAAAGCAGTCGGTGAATCAAAAGCATCAATGTCTTTGTCTTCCAGCTGCTCTCTCTCTGTTGAAACAGTGACAAAAGACAACATTTAGACTGCTCTGAACCTCACGCCTGTGTGGTCCAGAAGCCCACGACTTCCCTCTCTCATCCTGCCGGCGCCTGTTTCCACACCCCCCTGGCAGCCCCCACAGGGGTGGTTCCACCCGGGGTTGGTGTGGGCAAACACCGGCAGCCAGCCTGTCAGAGAGTGACTGCACGGGGCACATGGAGCCCCTTTTGTCCCGGGCACTCTCTCCTGTGTTTACACAACACTACACTGAGCTGGCAGGGCAATATGATTCAACCAAGTTGCTAATTCTGACAAGCCCTAAAAACTGCTGTTAGTCAAAGCACTGTTTCAACTGCCTGTGACTGATCTTTTTTCTTTCTTTTTTTTTTTTTTTTTTTTTTTTAGGCAAATTTTAAAATTAGAATGAAATGGGAATCTGGCTAATAAGATGTCTTACCGAGCTTATTCTCCCTTTTGTTTCAGAGTATGCAAGTTTTGCACATCTGTTAACCTAAAAAGAGTGTAAGAAAAATAAGTGTTTCTATTTCAGAACATTAATGATCACTTGATCTCTTTGTAGTTCTTTTGTTCCATATTTTATTCTCAGAATCAGTTCAAAAGAATTTTAATGGGAAAACTGAATGTAAAAAATTCTACAGAGAAAAATACCTAAAAATTTTCTAAGCTCATTTACCCTTTTCACAGACCCTGTTACCATAAAAACTTGAACTGTCACATAGTAATATTCTTTTATTATGAAACACTGTTTTTTTTTTTTTTTTGTATGCAAGGTATTTTCATAAGTATCTAGACCTCCAAAATTAAAATTATTTAAAACATTTCCTGGAATATATTTTGCAGTTTCATAGGACAGTATATGCAAGGGATAATTTTGAAAAAAAATAGTTTGATTTCTATTTAGAAAAAACCAAAAACTTTCTCCTAAGAATTAAATGAAATTTTACATACTTATATTGTGAGTTCTTTACTATCTCCCTAAAAATTTGTTTTTCTACTCCCTTAATTTGTTTGCTTGTGAAAATCAGAAAATGTAAAGATATTTTTAAAAGCTTATTTTTGCTTCTCACATGTTTCTGTTCTCACCTTTATAAGAGTGATAAGTCTCAAAAGCTGATCATTTCTTTTTATACATATAAGAACCTAAGGATCAAAAAAAAAGTATTTAAAAATTTCTTCAATTTAAAAAACAAACCAACACTATAGTAAAATAGTAGTATATAAATTTAATTGATGTAAATAATAGAATATACATTATTTCATATCATATTAATTTATAAATATTAGCAATTTTCCCTTTCTTATGCAGCTTCCATAGTTTCTGAGAGAAAAGTCTAAATTTTCTGAATCCAAAAAATGTATTGTAAGTATATTATATTTTTCTACCAGCTTCTGTTTACTTCTCCCACTGCAGTTTCCTAATTGTTTTCCCTTTGTGAAATTTTGTCTTGCTTCTTCTGTGTAATGAGAAGCTGGTTCTCAGCTCTCACACTCGGTCTCCAAGGGTAGAAGACTGTATTCTAAAGAGAATCTTGGCAAATAAATCAAAACAGTTAAAAGTTAGGTTCTATAGAGAAAGCTGTGTTTTTAAAAACCCCTGAAACAATAGAGCTGAAGTTTTCAGAGAGATGCTGTTTTTAAGCAAGGTATTTTAAATAATTTATATATAAACTCCATCAGAATTCTAGTGTTTGTTGAAAAGAAAACTGGATCAGGAGGTCAATAACACAAAATAGATATTTTCATTTCATCAGGTCTGATTGTATTTCTGACATCTATTGCTAGAGTCATCTTTTCCCTGCAGGTGAGCCCTGCCTGAGGGCCACTTATTTTGAAGATGCTCTCCTCAGAGATGAGAGAAGTGGAGAACTGCACGTGTTTCCCCATGTTACAACCTGCCCTTGAAGGCAAGGGTAACTCAAGTCTTGTTAATAGATCCCCTGGAGCAGATTAGAGTGAGACAACACTGAATGATCAGTGTTTGTAAATATATATATGAGGTTTTCTTTTAGAAAATCTTGGTTTCAATGGAAATTAGGTATGTAGCCATTTTGGTTATTATCTCTAGAAATACAGCAATATGAAAGCCTAAAAACAACACTTAAGAAAATGTATAAGGAAAAGAAAGAAAGAAAGAGAAAGAAAGCATAAGAATAGAAAAATGTCACCACCTGGAGAGCCAGTGACAAGGCTTGATTGTTGCAATATTAATGTCTGTGAGTCAAAGTGCTGGTCACCATCCTGATCCTTCGGGGTGGGGAAAGCCCACGAAACATAGAGTTCAATGGTTAGTATAAATTCAGGTTTACGTGGGAATGCCCAAGTACCTCCCCAAAGGGGGAGTTCTATGACGTCTGTCACAACAGATCTGTTACAACATTGGGATCGTGCACGGTCCTCTGGTGAGAAACTTTAAGATCAAAACCTTCTTTAGAAGGCAGTGTAATTGAACTGTTGTAAGGTGGAATTTGAGACATTTTGATGCTTGGAATTTTGTACTTGAACTGCTGGAAAACTCAGCCAAGTCCTGATTCAGATGTCTTCCTTCCTAGTGTCGGTGATTACAACTGGTGAAAGGTTAGAAGTGTTGGCAAATTTTCTCCGTGACACCACGTAAAGACTGCAGGATATCTTTGTTCTGGTGTCCAGTATCTCAATATTAAAGTTTTCTGGTACTGAACTTCTGTTTTAGATGATACTTGCTGCTTCAGCATAACCAAAGCTGTATCCTCCATAATGAAGCTACTAAGCTTGTTCGTTTATCTCTTGTTCATATGCAACTCTCTTCCTGGATTTTGTGTGAAAGACTACAGTCATTCATCAGACACTCTTTATCTGAGCAAATTTCCACTTCTTTTACTATGAATGTGTTGACCTATGCGTATGTAACGTGAAGAATGCTGGAGGTCATTTTTGAATGCATTTTAATGCCATAATTGCAAAATCTACAGGATCATTCGTTTCCAGAAGGAAGGCCTATAAGGTATGCATGTTATGAAGGATTTCCAAATTACATTCACTTATTTTCTGTTCACACATTTAGCATTTTTTCATACTGTACAGTCTTTTAAAAAATATTCACACTTTCAGTAATTGCACTGATAAAACACCAAAAGGACTTCCAGTACTGTCTTTTGCTATTTTTCATTTTCATCTCACCATTATTATCTCACTTCTCATTGCTGTCTAATCTCACACTAGGTAATAGGTCTTTAGGACAGAGTGGGAGCTTTCAAGTAGGTATGAGACCATTTTTAATCATAGAATTTATCTCTGTGAGAGTATATCTGCTGTATAGACACCTGCAGTATGTGTGCATTACACATTATTAGTTATGGATATAGAAATTCATAGTGGACATAACATCCAGTGTCTATACAGAATTCTATACCTATATAACATCGTAGATAAACTCCCGGAGCAGTACTGCAGTTGCAAATTTATGGTCACAACACAGACACTCTGAAGCAGTTACACTGAGAGGTCTTAGTTTTAATAATGTGAAAATTCATCTTTTACATGTTGAGAGCAAAAGGTCAACAGTAGCTACTCTACCACCTTTTCTGATAAGTTGTTGTAGGAGAGGTATTAAGTCTTTAGTTTTAATGTTTACATTAGGGGGTATGTTAAATTCAACAAGGGTTTAAGTATATCTAAAATATTTTTATGCCTTGAAAAGGCCTGAACTATATTCAGTGTCAGTTATTCATATCCAAGACTATTTCATTTTTGTTACTGGAAACAATGAGGGAGTTCTTACAACAACATAAATTAATTTACCTAATAAATTGCAGGAAGAATCAAGTCACCTCTATAAGATAAAACTCTTATACTAGCGTGAAAGCTGTACAGAACTGTGTTTTACTCCAAATTTTGTCTTGTGCCCAAGCTGTTGAAGGACAAAATTGTGCTTACAACACTATAGAGGAAAATTTGTGTGCAGGGGCCAAAAAGCACTCCTGCTTGTAGAAGCCAGGCAGAGGTATAACTAGCCCAAGCTTGCCACTGTATATTTCTTCTGTCCCTGCAGCAATATCAAATCATCAATGTCATGCAGAAAATCTCAAACTCTGGAGGGGTTCCAGTACTGAGTTTGCAAAGGGTGATAAGATCTGTAAGTCAGCCTGTGCTCAGGTGGAACAGGGTGGCTGCCCTGGATGAAACTAGATGTCATTCTGCTGTCTAATATGAGTGCCTGTAGGAGTGGAGCTTAGGGTAAATGCTATGCTGTAACCTCGTTTTTAACATACATTACTCCTAAATTTTCATCTTTAATGAGTGGAGTGAACATTCATAAGAGAAAGGAAATTGACTTGGTTTTCATGTACTGTCATCTGCTTATTCCTAAATACAGTTAAGTAATTTTTTGGGTCTTGTTTTGCTCTCTTACCATGTCCATTCAACGGCTTCAATGAAAAACCTACTAATAAGTAAGGCTGTAAAGTTAATTCACTACATTCTTTTAAATGTGAAGGGGAAAATATGCACTTATATTGGGCTTCACAGGTAATCATAGGATTTTTCTACAAATAGAGCTAAGTGGTTACACCTAAAATGACTCCCAAATTTCAAATTCTAAAAATGATGTTTTATCTTGCAGTGCTAGTGGAACTAGAGACCCAGAGCATTAAATTTAGTATCAAAAAATTCCACTTAGACTTCCCAATTTAAAAATACAGTGCATCACTATTCAAACCTTGATACCAGGATCAGCAGTATCAGCTAATACCAGGAAGGCAGTAGGTGATTCCACAATCCTCAGAAAAACCTACCACTTGTCCAGGTGGTCTGTGGAAGAGAAGAAAATGTCCCATCACATTAAAAATGTGTATCTAAGAAGTGTATCTACAAGTCTACATTATGTGGTATTTTATTACCTTACTAACAATTTTTTTAATTATATGTCTATCCAGGTTTAGGCAACTTAAAATAACACTTCTAGAACCACATTGCAGAATTTAAGAAATTCAGTTTCCCTTATAATAGTGCCCATAGGTGACTAACTAAAGATTATCTGAAGCTACAATGATGGAGGAGAACTGCTAAATCCTTAATCTTTTACAGTTATATAGAAGACCTTCAGCCATCCAAAGCAACCCTTTAAGGGGCTAATCTCAAACAGTATAAGCTTGCTATCGATTTCTGAAGGCAGAGGATATTTGAAAAGGATGAATAGCCTTAAAATGCTTGTTTAGAATCAGACAGAAATTAGATTTTAAGGAATGCCTTAGGGGTGGATCATTGTAAGAAGGGAATAGGATCAAAGTTACCTTTGTGATATTGATATACAAGGAAGAATTCATAAAAATAAAATATACTTGAATAATTTTGAACAAATTTGAATAATATTAAATTGTAAAGAGAAGCATAACAGTAAGAATTTGATAAAAAAATAAATTCTCAATTTTTCATTACTCACATCCTTGATTCCTAATGATTCCTAGCTCTATAAAACATAATGAGTAAGTAATGACAGCTCAATTTCATGCTCTTCAGCAGTAGTAGTAGCTGGGTCTTGCTCATAAATGAGAAAGCTTGAAGCCCAAATCATTCCCAAGTTCCCCCTGCAACAGTGATTGTGAATTTGTGTTACTGTTCATGTTTTCTACTGAGAGCCAACAACCCATTCAGTGCCTTCTGAAGCACAAGTGTGTTATTTTTAAAAGATTAATGGTTCTGTAGAGTGGTAACATACATAATTAGGAAGCTTGTATTCCCACATTTAACCTGATTCAATGCCCTTCACTTGAAAGAAATGTGGAATTTGGCATTCTAGTTGAGTTCTGTCAAAATATGAACCAAAAGCAATTTAGTTATAAAAGAAAGTAGAATGAAAGCAAGACCAAAATTAGCTTGCTCTAGTTAGAATCAAAGGCACCTTTTCATCAGGTAAGGCAGGTGAAATTATGAAGAACAGTGATATAATTGTTGAATCTGGAAAAATTAGGAACAGCATCACATAAGGAAGGCTATGGTTAATGGCAGCATTTATGATAGGTACTTGGAAGGTAATGGAGCCTGCAGTGGTTAGCATGGCAATAAGCTAAAGCCAAGCCATTATATTCAAAATACTATGTAACTGTAACCAGCGGGTACCCATAAATTCTAAGATTACTGCACAGAATATTTAGAGCTGTCTGAAGAGCTGTTTCTTGTTTAACCATAAGAAATACAAAATACATGCACATCAGAGAGCATCAAGTGTAACTACAACTTTTCTTCATATTTGTATTTTCTTTCATTAGTGTGACGGCTTTTATTTCCCCATTAATGTTTTATTTTTCCCCACTAAGACTATGTTTACATCTAAACTGGTCCCGGTTATGTCTGAAACCAGAAACTGTAAAGGAGTACAAATATGATACGGTATGCAGAAGTTGAGCATATTTCACCCAAGAGTTATGGTTGAAATATGGATTATAGCAACTTGTTGTAAAACTTGGGTTAATCTTTTTTCTTTTACTACTATTCATGCCTGAGACTACTTTAATGATTGAAAAGTAATTCTAACAGTGTGAAAAATATTTAGTTCATGTAAAGATTTCAGAGTAGCACAGTATGTGAGGGAAAAGAATGGGGAAAGCATCCCGTGCAAAACCAGGATGTAGTAAGTAAAATACAGATATCATGGGAGGTAAAGTATCTAGCAACTTGTAGGCACAAGAAATATGGGGTTAATAAACATGCAGACAAAATTCTTATCTAGTTCTAGAAATTCCAAGGTGAACTAGCATCTTTCTAAGTAATAGTTCTTTAATAATGTGTCTTGAGTAAATTGCCGAGAAGCGCAAAACAGCATGTGATGCACTAATATAAGGATATTGGGAAGATATCAAAAAGAAAATTCCCTTTGAAAAAGGTTTTCCTAGTTTTTATGGGTAAAATAATGATCTTGAAAACATAGATGGTTCTTCTCCCCTCTACTGGTGAGACATGTCTGGAAGGCTCTGTCTAGGACTGGGCTCCTCACTAGGACAAATTGAAGCCAGTCTTGCAAAGCCCATGAAGATGATCAAGGGCTTGCAGGACCTTTCATATGAGGAAATGCTGAGAGAGCTGGGACTGTTCAGCCTGGAGAAAAAAGGCTCAGGCTTATCCATGTGTACAAATACCTGATGGCGAGACAGGGAGGGAAGCAAAGATAACAGATGGTATTTACTATTGCTTGTTTTTATGAGTACCCCTAGTAGATGTTGCACAAAAAAGTTAGGAGTCTTGGTAGGTGTACGCAGCTCAATTTAAATAATTAAATAATTAAAAATAGTGTAGAAGTTATATATGATTGGGGAGAAAATGTTGCTATGATTAGGTTAGTGAAAGTGAAAAGGCAGAGTTCTAGAAATTTCCTCTGTGTAAGAAAATGTGCCATGATTAAAAAAAAAAAAAAAAGCACAACCTCTTCTGCTCTAGAAATAACAGATTGGAGTGGACATAGTCTTCATACATTGAATTCTCGTTGGTGTCTACCATCTCTATAGTAAATACTCTGGTAAGGCATAGGAAGAGGAAAGGAAAAAAGCTTGTGAATAGTAATGATGTTTGGCAAACCTTCATAAAAGGTTTGATAATGGCAATTATGGTACAACTATCTACAGCAGTGGAAGAGTTCAGTGGACCTCTGAAAAGAAATATAATTTGTAAGAAGTCCAGAATGGACATTGACTATAATCTCTGTCCTACAAGGGTTTTGTTTCTCTTTTCTTTTTCTTTTTTTTTTTTAAACAACCATTAGTAGTTTTCAAAATGATTATTCACAGGTCTTGTATATTTCTTGACCAAGCCAGTACAATGATTCAATTGAATTACATTACAGAGCATGAGGCTACATTGTATTACTGCTTGTTATGGGATCTTATTTTTAGTTCTTGTCAAGATGTAATATTCAAATAGTAACACTTACACTATTTTTCAGTGTAGAACAGCTCCCACATTCATGTTATTTTATCAAGACCGTAGCTTTGGATAGCAATTCTTGATTCACAGAAGAGGTTTCCAGCTGAAATGTGCTGTCCTAAGGAGAAATGGCGTGTGAATGCTTTCATATTTTCAGCTGCTTGACTGGAGTGCTGCTTTTATATCATTAGACTTTGCTGAGAGAAAGGTGCAGCAGTACCTTTACATCAGTTTAAAGTTTGCAAAAAAGAATCATGGCAAGGCACATAGTGTTTCTTCAGCTTGCTTACTAAGTGAAGGTCTTCCTAAATAGTAGGACAATCCTTCAACGCCTTCAGTGACACAAAAAGCTAGGAAACCATGGAAGCCCACAGAAACAGCTGTAGAATGAGCTAATAATCTTTCTGGTTATAAGTTGAGGAGAATGTATGGTAAGGTTAACTTGGGGATGTGCTGAAATACTAAGACAATAGTCTGGAATGGTGGTGCAATCTAAAAATCTGATACAGAACAGGATTAAAACTAAACAATTTTAATATGTTATTTAGTGATTGTTATACCTTTCAGTATTTACTTATCACATAACACAGATGAGGATTTTTTTTACCATACCTCACAGGAAAAATACTTGAATATGACTTGCTAAAATTGACCTTTACTTACACATTGTGACTTTTACATGACAGTATTATGATAAACTGACTCTAGCTTCAGATTTATTACTCAACCCTGACCTTTGGTTATATTAGAATATTGCTTTCAACCAGACTAAATAATAATGTCTCTGTGAATGTAGGGAACTGGCAGATCCGAGATGTCAATTGCCAGCTCAATTTTCCTTTCACCTGGGAGTACAGAATGTCACAGTGCTTTATTGATCTAAGAGTCGTTAGAGTTCAGTGTTATAACTCTTCAGTTTTCCACACAGTGCAACGCAAGGCTCTGTAAAAGGTATGAAGCATGAACTGGAGCCTGACTCCAGTTGAGACTGGTCAAAATTTGGAATGTTTATTTCATCAGAAATAAGTATAGTGATTTTGATTTTTTTTTTCTAAGTTGGAACATTCAGCCAAAATATCTTTGGAAAAATATTCAAAATGATCCTTCCAAAATGATTAGTGCAGAGTATTTAGGGTATACTAGAAAAAAAACCTGATCTTGAGATTTAAGTGCTTTAGGAACACTTCAAACAATAGCATTGTTGCAAATAGCACTCCTATTTAGTATGGCATAGTAAAATATTTCAATTTCATGATTTAATGTAATATTCAAAATAAAGGATATCATTCTATTTCAATGAAACTTCTTGAAAACCTTTTTCCTATATGTCAGTGAAGTAGATAGATTTTGCTGATACGTTTTGATTTAATAAAATCAGTATCTGTTGTTAAAAAGTGTTTAGATAGTCAGAAAATTTTCCATCTGCAGTAAACTAGGGTATAACAATGAATAAAAGCACCTTCTTGTGACTTCCACTCATCATGCGTCAGAAGAATTAATGTAACAGAATGTCTTTCAAGTGGTGCAGCGGCTTCACATGGCCTTGCTTTTCAGATAGGGTCTGAAATCAGTAGGATTCTTTCTTTAGAAAGGACTATGATTATAATCCCAGAAAAAGTTACCTTATTGACATAATAATGCATTTGTGTAACATATACATAGAGATTAAAGAGCATGACATACTACTATTGCTATGCTATTGGTGCCAGGATTCTTCTGGATGCCAAAGCACATCTCTGCTGGCAATCAGGCCTCAACCAATTTTTAAGCATACAGTTGTAGAACAGTTTGTGTTGGAAGGGACCTTGAAGATCATCAAATTCCAACCTCGTTGCCATGGGTAGAGGCACCTCCCACTATACCAGGTTGCTCAGAGCCCCACCCAACCTGGCCTTGAACACTTCCAGGGATGGAGCGCCCACTGATAAGGACAGTAGAATGCAACAGCATTTTACTCACTTGATAAGGATAATAGAACAGAACAACCTCTACTTTTATCAAGGACAACAGCACAGCTTTGGAGAAATAAATAAAGGATGCAATTTAGGCAGAAGTCATGCAAAATTCAAGTAGGATGCCAGCTCAGCTCTGCAAGGCTGACAAAGCAGAAGTTATGTAGAATGACAATATTGAGCTTACTCAAACACAGGGGTCGAGTAACAGCCACCTAAAAAGGACACCAGAGGTTGAAAACAGATCCCCAAAGAACCGCAAAAGGACTTCTGACTTATGGGCCAGACTTCTGTCTTAAGGGTGGGAATATGTCAAAAAAAGTCAAGGAAGAGGGGTAGCTAGTGAATATGTAATCAATGTTATGATAAAAACTCTGTTCCAACACTTGTCACACATGAATGGAGGAAGGATCCCCCAAGTGTCCAGAACGCTGTAATAAAGAACTCCTACTTTCTAATACTCAAAACCGTGTTAGAAAGTTTCTATCCATCCGATTTTGGCATCACGACAATCTCCCTGGGCAACCAGTTCCAGCATCTCACCACCCTCACAGTAAAGAATTTCTTCTGTATATCTAACCTAAGTTTCCTGTCTTCAGTTTAACGTCACTACAGTTCCTTGTGAAGGGTCCCTCTCTGGGTTCCTTCAGACACTGGAAGGGTGCTATGAGGTCTCCACCCAACTTTCTCTTCTCCAACCAGAACAAACTCAACTTTCTCAGCTTGTCTTCATAGCAAAGCTGCACTAATCCTCTTCTCAACTTCATTGCCTCTTCTGGACTTGCTCCAACTGTTGCATGTCCTTCTCATACTGGGGACACCAGAGCTTTACGTATATAAAGCTGTTCATTATTGCGTCTTACAACAGCTTGTCATATACTTCTGCCTACTCTGCTTCTTCATGGATGTCTTCTTGTGGTGGTTTTGGCCAAATTTAGGGAAAACGGCCAAAGGGAATGTCTCCTCAAAGAAAGGCAGGCTACAGTCACCCCTCCCCCATTAGGTTTGGGAAAAATTCCTTGGAGGAATGTGAAAGAGAAAATAAAATCTATTTATTTAACAAACAGACAGGTAAGGAGTACTAATGCTAAATAATAAAACCTCCCACTGTGGGGAGAAAACCTGAAAGATTTAAAAGTCCATTTGTGGGTGTCCTCTATCTCTCTCCCTCAGAGCTGACTCGGGAGGATCCCCCCAGCTGACTTGGGAGGATGCCCCCCACTCCAGGTTGGTGGAAAGTGCCCCAGTAGAGTTTCTGAGGTTCTGATGTTATGAACAAGTCCAGGAGAGATGAAAAAAAAGGAAAGAAAAGAAAAAAAAATCCAAAATTCCAGGAAAACTAAGTCCAGAGAAGAACGAGCCGAAGAGAAAAAAAAACACCCAGGTGCCTCTTTTTTCCCGCTCCTCTCCTCTGCCACCGAAGAATGCAGAACGAGACCTTGAAAAACTCCAATTGCTTTGTTCAGTGTTTTCTTCTCTCAAGCACAATTTAAAGGTACAGAAGGCACAGGAGTCATGTCTAGGCACAGAGCAGTGGTATGGGATACCGATACAAACAGCACAAAGCCACCCCATGATGCTTCTCCACCCAAATAATTTTTAAAGTATTTGCATTCACTGAACATGTAACTTAGGTAGGTAGGTATCCATACTACAGAGATATTTTAATGTATTTTCCAGAAGACATATTGTTGAATTGTCTTATTTGTTTAGTGACATTTAACTAACAGTGAAAAAAGAAAGAATTTCTCTAGAGATTAGAAGAATATAGTTTTATGGTTTAATATTTTCTTCAAATGAATTATATATTGGTGGGGGTTTTAATATTTTAGACAGTTTTATGTGGTTATTTTAAGTGTACATTTTTTCTTTCTTGCTCATGGTGGATTGAAACATACTTTACAAGCTACCAGAGCAATTTAATAAGAATGGAGGTGATTAAGTGAAATAAAAACCACTGATACTGTCTTAGCAGTAGCAATCTCCTTCAAATTTACATTTGTTGAAGCCTAATTTTTTAATTATTATAGTTGAAGACATACTTAGGTACTGCGCATAATGTTTTATGCTTTTAAATCTCATCTAAAAAATTCACTGGTAGTCATTGAACCATCACAAAGAGATCTCCAGTAATCTTGCTTTAAAATCAGAACTGTTTACAAATTATACAAGATTTTACTAGTTTGACGGCAGCAACAAGGTCACCTTTAAAACGTGTGCATTAAAACAAATGTGCTTTCTGGAAAAAAAATTCACTGTGTGATGCACTGAAAACAGCCATCAGTCAGCAAAATGGTTGTAGAAAATATTCCAACAACTCTTGTTCACTTTATTTGACTGATCTGGCAAGGCCAGTATACCAGAAGCAGTTTGTTATTCCAAGAACTCCGAGCTTCATCTCACTTTAGGAAAAAAAAATTAAACAAACCAATTGTCATTTTCAGCTCTTTAGAGGACTCTGCATCTTATTTTACAAAGCAAATACTTGTTCCTATTATGATGGAGGAAATAAAAATGCAACTTCTGTCTAGAAATTACTGCTTAGCTTATTTCTATTTTATGAGCGTTTCTTCCCCCTGACTGAGAACGTAGCTTAATTGCGTAATAAAAGTGTAAGGTTTTAAGACAAAAAATCTACTATAAAATTAAATGAGATTTTAAAAATGTATGCTAAACAATGTGTCAGTTCATTGCACCAGAGCTGGTGGCTTTGAGAGCTGACAATTAGAGGGTCTGATTCATTAAATCTGTATTGATGTCAGACAAAGTTGAGGCAGCATTTTGTCCTAAGTTTACAATGTACTCAAATTCAGCAAAACTGACACAAAACGTCTTGTGGAACTGATCACTGCTGGGGATATCAGGTCTATATCTCACATATAACCACATCTTCTCAAATGAAATAAAAGTCAGATTGTAACACTTTGTTTTTTGGGGACTTTGGGATCTGTGGTGTTTTTTCTGTGAATTTCATTTATTGGACAGTGACAAGGTAGACTTAATTCTCCCTGTGTGCTCTGCTATTCAAAATTAACGAGAAAAGACTGTAAAGCCTAGATTTTAAAGCTCTTGAGAAGAGGATGTTGGAGATGCACCGCAGGGGAAGGATTTTTGCCTGTAGCATTCGTAGAGATTCACGTATTTGTGAATAAAGCCAATGCCTGACAGTTTGAGAAGATGGCACTCTACAAAAACTCCTGTCATCTATTGCCTTCACCTCACGAGGCACTTGGTATTTCTGTGCTGGAAGAAATGCTCCAGCTTCTTTAACCTTCAAACCATAACCAGGGCATGTTTTCATATTCATTTCAGCACCCTGTCAAAACAAGAGCAGCTTTTCAGGGACTGTGACCAAAGACTGGGCAAAGGGACAGGCCCAGGACTGGGGTCTAGACAAGGTTTTCCCCTTGCTCTGCTTGTGGAGGAGATGGACGCTCCTGGTTCAGGTGGGACTTTGGTGGCAGGAGGCCATGACCCCTGGCAGGCTGTCAGCAGGGAGCAGCAGTGCGGAGAGCAGACCCTGAGAAACTGTTGATGAGACAGTTTGAGGTCAAGAAGAAGCTTCCAGTTTCATTTTGATATAAAATCAGAAAACTTGGTAATGATTGGTATTGTGAGGTTTTTTTAGAATTACTTATCTATACCAAAGCAAAAATCAGGGGTTTTATAAGCCAATGTGATATTAAATTTTAAAATGTAAATCCTTTCCATAATCCTTGCCAGGATTAAAGCATATTGATGAGTGAAATATTATGGACATTTTCATCCATATTTGCTTTCAGTTTTTTAATATATATTTCATTGTCTGCTGAATCCTTGCATTACTAGAGAGCCTAAAATAGCTTGCTTTTAAAGCTGAAACCAAACGGACTTCATTATAGCGGAAATGGCATACTTTATTCTTCATTATTATTTTTTTGTTTCACTGTTAAACTTTGTACCTCATAGCTTTCTGTCTGCCACTTATCTTTGTTCTACAGGCTAGTGAAGAAGGAATTCTGTACTAAAAAGTGCAAATTGAGTAACAAGTTAAACTTACTGACCCTACTGTCATCCTCAACCAGGGAGACGGGACTTTTTCTTACAGGTTGCACCCTTGAGTCTCCGTCATACTTCTTGTCAGAGAAGTATAAATCTTTACAGGAATATGCTGGGAGAATCTCTCACAGTTCTCATAATCTGTTATTAAAATTCCATTTTGTGGGTATTTCATGAATTTATGGATTTCCTCCTTGATGAATGGTTACATCATAACACACAAGTGAGCGGAAGGTGGCACAAATTTTGAGTCACTGGCTGATTCAGGGTGAAACACTTACCAGTAAGGAGCACTTATCTGGATTTTGGTTATTCTGTTTGATGCCTCTGTTCTTCTGAGATTGATTCTGTTTCCAGATGGCCTCTGAATATTTTTAGGGATAAAAATACATGCATAAAGCATGAGGAAACATTCCTCTTCAAGTAATGGAAAAGAAGAAAAAGATCCCACTTGGAAAAGCTCTGGGTAATGAAAATGATGCTTCTCTCCAAAAAGAGGAAGATTTTATCCTATTTTGTAAAATGCCAGTAAAAGTAAGCTGAATTTTCAATTCATGTTTGCAGTTCCTGTGACATATCTTTCATACCTGAAAGAAAAGAAAGAATATTTATTTTCATTCATGATTTTTAGAAGCAGTGGCTTTGAACATGGAAAAATTAATGATCTGGTGTTGCAGTTCCAGAGCAGAGAAGTGCTGCTGACTTGCATGGGAGTTCTCAGATTGCTACTGAAAAATTTAATTTTTGATTGATCTGATGCTTTTTCTCCTTCTATATGTTTCATTTTATGTATAAAAAAGGTGATGACACTCATTTTTCTAGGTATTTCTAGCACTTCAGAGGAACCCAAAGCCATCTTGCTTTGCTTTGTTTTAGAATCTGGCACCTTTCATTAAAAAAACGAAGTCCTGATATCTGGACAGAACATATTACAAACATTATGTGGATGTTAAAACCATTATGTCTTTTTTTACAACTATATGCTTTCAGTTTTCCACGTATATATTTCTTTGTCAAACCCTCTCATCAGCAAAGAGCCTAGAATACCTTCAGATCTATGTAGGCCAACTATTTTCCTTCTCTGTTCAACAGTCCCCAGCTGGACCAGGGGCTTTTATAGCTCTTGATAATTGATTATATAAAATACATAGTTTATGTTTGCCACTGGAATTGTAGCCAGATGTTTATTTTGGCCAAATTTCCCATGATTTTTTACATATTTCTGTGAGTCAGGTCAGTTAAATATTTATTAGTGCAATAAGATATGATTGTAATATAGGCATCTGAGTAAGGGGTGTACGCCTTCCTCCATAGAACTTGTATTAAGAAATGCTCTATGATTCTCTGAATAAATTAATCATTCAGAATTTCAAATGTTTTTAAAATAATATTTCAGTAACTCAGTGTTTTACTAAAGAATTATTTCACCCACTTTGATATTCCCAAGTCTTTTAATTGCTTGGCACACCCAGAAAACTTCACCGCAAGTGATCAGGGTTGTGAATGACTTAAAGGATTGTGGGAATTACCTTCTATCCTGATAAAGTCATATGGTAAGTAATGCACTCATTCATTTTGGATAAACTTTCAAAACTTGAAGTTAGTTGGCACTGATTCTCCCACAGTGTCATTTTCTGCAGCAGCCTCAGTACTCAGTCTGAAGCACTTTGCCATGCTTTTTGCTACATAAATTATAAAGTTGTGCTTCAATGTTTGATTTCGTCTTAAAAAATATCAACTACCAGCTGGAAGGAACACTACTGTTCTTCAGTACATGTGGGACTCAGCAGACAGAAGTGAAGAAACATTTTTATTTTGCTCTGCCAAGACTGGGTCAGTCAATGAAGCAGGCGAAGTGTTGAAGAGGTATCCACCTTCACACTAGAACAGAGAGAGAGAATTCTTTGTTCTTGCTTGTTGTATTTTATGTAATTATAATATATATTTTTTCAATCATTCTGGATACATTCAAGTTGTAAGTGGCTCAGGATGCATACAGTGAATTATTATGCTGTTGGCCTATACTGGAAGCTTTATGAGCTGTTCTGCATCCTGATTTGTTAGAGGAAGATGAAACCCCGTAAAAGTCAGGCTGAAAGCTACGAAAAACATTACTGCTTTGTTTTTCCTATTTATGAAGCACTGAAATGTAGAGTACTCTAACGATAGTTTGTATTAATTTTAACAAACTTGGAAACCTTGCTGAGTAGTCTAACATTTAGGTGCTTTTTCACTCTGTTTCTCATCAACCTTTAGCTTTTTGCTGGAGGCATTGCATTTGTTATGTTAATATAAATAGATAATTACAAACAGTGGTACAATGAAACACCACCACTGGTAAAGCTGAGAGGCTTTTAAAATTTTCATCCCACTCAGCTACAGTAAAAATAATTTAAATTAAAATATATTGTGAACATATCCTTTTTATTCACACAGAACTTTTTTTTTTTTTTTTGTGCTTCTTAAATAGCTTCAATTCTGTTAGAAAATATAGAAAACATTCTGTTTCCCAAAACTAACATTTTCTGGTTCTTGTTTTCTACTTACACATGAACAATGCAATTTTTCTTCAGAAGCTACCCATGGGATTTGGTGGAAAAAAAAATAGTGCTTCTTCTCACAGACGGTCTTTAACTAAAGGTTAAGCTGTGTAGCAGTTGAAACTCAGGTGATCCCTAGATGTCTGTTGGAGGTGATCTTCAACCTTTTGTAAGCAGGGCTTTATTTTCAAAGACACAGGGGACGTGTTGTAGGGGAGGTAGGTTATAATGCCTGGTGTGTTGTACTGGAGACCTGAAGAAGAGAATACTAAAGAGGGAATAATAAGTGTTAAGAGATTACCACGAGCACAGCAAGTGCCTCCTCTTCAGATAAGTTTAGGACATGAAAAAAACTGCTGTTAGTTCATTTGGAACCTTAACCTGCAGTTGCATCTACTGATATTGCTTCAAACTTTATTTATGTCTAGGCAAAATATTCTTTATATGTGTCCTGTAAACACTACAGCTCTTAATGCTCTCTTTGGCCTTTGTTGTATATCCCATTATCCTGTGTGAAATTTATGCTGGGAGCAGACATTGGGCACAACATTACATGAGACTCAAAGTCGTCAAATTAAAATTTAATGGTATGTGGACGATGTGCCGGTCCTTTTCCAAGGATGAATTTTACTTTTTTTGGCATGAATTTCTGATTTCTTCTTTTGTGAAAGGTCCTCTATTTCTGTTAAGGAGTCCTTATGCTCCTTAGAAATTAATAGATATTTTAGTCCTTTATTAAAAATGTGACAAGAATACTGGCAACAAGCTTTGCTTTTCTATACTTTTGTCTTAGTGAGACTAGTTGCAGAAAAGGAAAAAGAAGGAAATACACATTCACTGGCACGTCATAAATATTATCTGTAAATAATATCCTCAAAATCATATTGTTCTTTTTTTTTTTTTTCTTATCCCATTTTAAGATCAGCATATGCCCCAGGGGATCTTACAAAAATTGTAAATATCTTATAACCACTTTTTTTTTTATTTCCATGGGATTCAAAAGAGTAATCAATATTGCAGCACTGTAGTTCTTTGTCTTCTGACTTTATTATGCATGGAGAACACATATTGCATCCACAGGTGTTTACTAAGCTTGTCTTCATATGATTTTTGATAAAAGTAAGAATAATATCCCTTCTTAAATCTGCAAACAAGGATGTATTTTATAGTAATAATTTTCTAAATATCAAGTAACAAAATTCTCTTTTAGTCTGCTTAGCACTGATCTATCAATACTTGTAAATTATAATTAATTAATTTGCTGGTTTTTTCAATTATGATGGTAATTTTTAATTTTTTTTCCACACAAAAGGTGTGCATGCAAGTATTTAGGCATATTCAATTTTCTGTATGCTTCATGGAGGTCACATTTTCAAGGAGAGCAGATAGTTCAGGAAAAAACTCCTACATATACACACACTCTCAAGCACAAATGCTGCATATATGACATAGCTTATTCTGATAGAAACAGAAATCAAGTATATTGAGTGAAAGGGAAGTTTTTAGGCTAAAAAAATACTTCAGTTGTTGTCCTTGCATTAAGAGGAGAAACAGTAACCATATGCAGGTTTCCAGGTATATTAAAATAGCCTAGTGTTAGAACTGTGTAAGCAAACGTGAATTGCAAGATAGGAATAAGGCATTTGGCAAAGTGGTTGAATATCTTATTGCAGGAGTTGTAAACTGATTCCAATTTAGGTCAGTTATTGACATTCCCCAGAAGTCAAACCATAGCTTCAACAATCCTTCTTTAGCAATATTCTGCATTTGTCTCAAATATGGTGTATTGTTTAGGGGTTTTTTTACAAAAGGAAAAATGGCCTTGCATTTTCAAAGTAGTTTTAAGAGGCAAAAAAAAAAAAAAAAAAAAGTGCTTTATATCAAGCTAAATAAATGACTGAAAAAATAGAAGGTTGATGCTTTCCAAATTCTTTCGTATGCCACAGCTTCAAAGTGTGATTAACTGGTTGTTACATTCTGTAATAAATATGCTTCAACTGAAGAAGTGTTCAATTGGCTGTTAACACTTTAAATTAATCAGTGTGTACCTCACAGCCAGCTAGAATTCATTTTTGTGACTGTAAAGTGCCATCTCTGTCATGTTCTAGTACAACATATATACACACTACTCTCTACAATACCTTTAAAATAGCTCTAAAGTGATCTCCAGGGACCATACTTGTCATGAGATAATTACTGTCCTGTGCTATATGAAACTCTTGACTGCTCTTCCTGTTTTAGGATATCCCAGGAGAATAATCACTGTGTAACAATGTCTTTCCTATTGTGATTTAATATCTTATGCTGATTGACAAAGCACTCAAAGATGAAATTAATTTGTCTTGTACCCGTACCTTCTTGGCACAGGTTGAAGCAAAAAGACATTGGATAATGCTGCTCAGAGGTGTGCCACAGTCCTCCTTTCTGAAATCAGGCTTCAGATACCTACATTTTAAAAGGTATGAAACATAACATCTGGCAAGCTCATTTTTCTCAGCCACTTTTTGTAATGAGGTTTAAGATCTCACTGGATACTTCCTAGCTGAATATGCACACAGCATAGCTGCTGGTATGGTTATTAGATCTTTACATACATGTGTGGTATATGAACACGCAGGTAGAGAAGATGCTGATATTCAGCACTTGAGCAATTCACGGTTTGGGTCTCACTGGGGTTAGGTCACCACTGGCAGGTGGGGTTGGGCTGTACAAAGGTAATCCAGATCCCCGAATATGGGAGGAAGTAAATCAGGAGGAACTGTGCCAGGCTGACTTCACTGAGCAGTGAGGGAGAGGGAAATTGCTGAGGAAACCTCTGTGGTTACGTGTACCTTTTTCCTGGGAGAATGACACAACTGCTTCTCCTATGCTCTCCAAGGGATGGGATATGTGTCTTGGTCAGACTAAAACTTCGAACACAGCTTCTGGGGCTAAAAAGTTGCTGTTCCTGGCCACTTGTCACCAGCACTACGGTGCAGGTTCATACACCAGCATTTCATGGAACGTACCATATTTCACCTCGTATTTCACGTGTGGTATTTCACCTCGCTCCCCTCTCAGCCTCCGTGGTGCCTAGGTCCCAGAACAGCATCTCCTCATTCAGAGGGGAAAGCCTGCTATGTTTTGTAAGATTCTCTGACTTATGTCAGTAAAAAGACAAGGTATTTTGAAAGGAAAAGGGAACCAGGTCAGAGGCAGCTTGGAAAGCAGAGGAGGAAATGAAAAAGCATTCAGGAATCCAAATTAGTACTTTAGTTGTCAAAGGAAGGATGACTGCTTCTTAAAGATAGGAGTTTAACTTTGTGAATGTTTTTGTGACTACATATTCTTTTGTAATATATACACACCTCTTTTCACAAAAAAAAAAAAGTAACAAAACCCCAAAACCGACACCTTAATTTTTATCTCTTATATAATGCAGCAAGGAAGCATATGGAGAGAAGGCTGGAAACCATTTAAATCATTGTTTGATTTATTTTGAGAAAAAAAAAAGTAAATGTATGTGAAAATTTCTGATTCCTCACTCTCCAGATGAAAGAGAAAAAGAATAATATACCACTGATTTGTAATGTAATTGTTTATTTGCCCTTAAGATATTTATGAAACTATTATCTTTATTTCCCCTTTTTCTTCTCATATTATTTGATTTGTGTGAAAATTAATAAAAGAAATTACATACAAAAAAGCAGCCCATAACTGCTGCTTACTCAAATTGATAAATGTGAACCATATCCAGTGTGATATTTAACAGAAATGAAGATATGAAGGTACTAAAGTTATATCTCTTTTTTTTTCTCTTCATTGGTTCTGTTATTTAATGAAAGGAAATCTGAATATTATATATCTTGACAATGGACTCTTACATAGTGAAACACCATTTAGTGTTATTAAAATGTGAGTTATTCTTGCAATTGAAATTTTTTTCAACACTAAAACAATGATTGATGCACATAATATTCACTTGATAATTCACAGAAAATACAGTAACAATAAATTTGTAAAAGCAGTTAAGTTGTCTTTCGTTAACATTGAAATTGCAAGCATGCTTATTAAAATAGTAAAAGTGATGCATATATAATTGAGATTGAGGTAGAAACTAATCTAAACTGAATTAAAACGTATTTTTATATATTATAAGCTTCTAATAATACTTCTGCTTGTCTAGACAGGCAACCACAAGCTCAACCTATGCACCTTAATGCAGAAGAGAAAATATATGTTTAGGTTAAGCAATGCTAAGTTAATGGTTGTACTCAATGATCTTAGAGGTCTTTTCCAACCTTAATGATTCTATATCACTGAAAAACTCATCACAGAAAGGAAGTTGTATGAGTGGAAAGACAGCCCAGTGCTTCTTTCTATCATGCTTTAGCAGAGTGGTTTCTCTGTTTTCCATGTAGAAAATAAGAACTTTTTGCCACCTTATTGTTGTGTTGGTCTTCATCTGTGTAAGATCATAATCATAAAGAAGATGCTATGAAAACAGTCACTCGTGAGCCTGAAGAATCACTAAAAATCACTTTATCATTTGAATGAAATGAAAAAAGTATTTGCTTGTAGAGAAAATAATTAAAAGAAGGCAGAAAAAGACTGGAAGAATGATGGGCACAAAGCAAAGACAAGCATAGCATGTCAGTGAAACACTGTTGTGGTGGCATGCAATGAAGACTTTTAAAGATAATCAAAAAAGAATGACTGCCAGAATCACCTTAAAAGCAGGAATTATATAGAGCCTTCCCACTGTGGTCAAGAAACAATTTGCCATACTTTGGCAATGCATGTTTTGTGGTTGTTATATATTTTACAGAAAAAATATTTAGAAAATACTGTTTTAAATTATTTTTACCACCACTTTTTGTGATTGTTAATACTTATTCTCAATCATAAAGACTGAATGCTCAATATGTGAGGCAAAATATATAGTAAATATATTTCAGAAATCTCTGAAATTGAGGTGAAAGATGTCCCTGCCCACGGCAGGGGCACTGGAACTAGATGATCTTTAAGAGCTCTCCTAACCCAGGCCATTCAGTGACTATAATCATTCTATGAAAAGCTTCAGTCTTACTGCCATAATCCAAAGTTTCACTGCCTCTTTATAGGTTATAAAAGAGAGGCTTTTTGTGCTTTTGGGAATTCAGACTTCTTGGATTCCAGTTATTGGAGGCTCAGTGAAATATCATGTGCCAAATATTTCTCTAATGTTGCTAGTTTAGGATTGTTTCTTGGAGAGAAAATTCCATGTGTGAAAGCAAAACACTTTCAAACACTGTAGTTGTTTGAAGCTATTAAAAGTTTATACCTTAACTTCATCAAATTTTCTTAGAAAACTTCCTGAAGTGTGTGTCTAAGTAAATGATGTCTGTTGTGTGTATATGTATGAACATTATTTCTAGGTAAATAGTGGCACTGAGGTCCTGCTCTGTTTCCTTCTGGAATTCCAAATAACCTTCCTAAAGCAGTGTTTTCTATCCATGGTCAGGTTTTTGGCATAAAGAGTAAGAAAACCAAAGCACAGGAAAGTGTTTGCTTCTCTGAGACTCTAGGTTTCCATGATTTATTCCAAAATACTCCACACATTAATTTACCCAGATGAAGTGATAACAACAGTTTTGCTGCTGTTCAGTGGAATCAAGGCTTCTCACCAAACCACTGCCCATAATTCAGTGGTGCAGCAGCAGCAGCAGAAAAACCCCAGCCTTTTCTTCACATGCGACTTGCCTGCATCTTTGCTCTCTACTGCTTTGTAAAAGAAGTGAAATATGCACACCTGAGCATCCAGCTGTTACTGCTGGCAAGCCTCCACTTGCACAAGTTATAGAGGTGCAGGGTTACAAATTAACACCATCATGCTGGGAAAGTGGTTCCTGTGTTCTTTTTTTATTATTATTCCAAGTTTCTTCAAGTGTAGCAAAGCATAAAACTGTTTTTTTTCTTTCCAGGATGGCAGGACTGACCTTCAACCAAATATTTAAGGAGCTCTGCAGAGCCTGATGTGCTCCACACTGCATGATTTGATGGGAAGGAAGCCTACCTCTACAGGAGGGCATTGAGAAAGTAAGATAAAACATCACTCTGAAAGGAACAGCAGCAGGATATATCTCAAAATATTATCAAAGGAAAACTGTTTTCTTAAAGGGCAGCAGTCTCTATCGCAGAGGTAATGTATTTGCATTGCAACACTTTAAGAAGGTATGTGATTTTCAGTGTGGTGTCATGGCATTCAGACAAAATGCCAAACAAAAAAAGAGGTTTTTAAACCGATTGTATGTTTTTAAAACCTGCCTGAAAGTGTCCGCCACTATGAAGAACTTCAGCAGTTTTAAAGAGAAGTTCTGCAGCTTTCTTATCCAAACAAAAAAAAAAAAAAAAAATTATTTCCCCTTTAAAGGGTAGGACACAGATAAGTATTAGAGGTGTTGGCTGGAACTTTAACGATAGATGTTGTATAGTGCAGACGTGGTAACAGCACATTATAGAAAATATTTATCTCCAGTCTCATTTATTTTCTTCAGAATTTATTCCTGAAGGGACCACTGAGCTCTTACATGTAAATGTCAGGAACAATATTTTTAAAGAAAGAATTCATAAAACTTACTTAAAACCAAATTTTGATAGATACACACACACATACTGTCGTATAATATTTCAGCGTGCTTTTAAAAAATGTCTGAATGTTCTGTGATTATCATACTTGAATGTATAACATCAAGACTGAAGGCAAAGAAATGTCAGAAGAAATACATTATGAGAATAAAAATTACATAAAACTAGCCTTCTAAGTAAGTAGCAGTCAGGCATGGCACTGGCAAATGCCAAAACACATAATGATTATCATGTTCAAATTCATATCTGAATTATGCTATCGAGTAACTGTGCCATGAACTCTGTACCTTGTCTGAATGTTCTATAATCTTTCCCTCAGATTTAGCCAAAACTGTTTGCATTACTCTGGGCTTTAACTGTAACATGATAAAATGAACATAAACATCTAAATTTAAATTATATGCATACCAGGTGCCCTGTTTAAAAAAAAAGCTAACACTCTCTCCCCTACAAAATAAAAACCCACCTCCCACATAATAAAAAATATAGCCATGACTAGATTTATTAAAAATGTTAACTGAATTATTCCAGTTATTGACAAACACATTCCTACTTCAAAATTCAACTACAAGTATAGGATATGAACTCTTAACTGTCCTGGTTTATCTGAGCATGATTTGCCTTAGCATCCTCTTCTGCATTAGAATTTAGAAATGCTCTTGTCAGAGCAACAGTCCTTCACTGCTGAATCCCATCTCTGACAGGGCGCAGTCGTAGGTGCACAGGGAAAGCATATTGAACGTATATCTAGAGTAGATGCATGATCCTTCAGTATTTCCTCCAAAAGTTAATCATTTATATTTTATTATAATTTTTCTCCCATATCATATACACTAGCTTTTGACAGATGTTCTTTTATTACTTCTTTAATCATTTCTTAACTCATTTTGGTTACTGATAAATGCCATGACAAAGTTATATTATTTACAATTGTTATTTTCTTTCACTTGCTCTAAATCTGTTGCTTGATAGTTTAAGGGCATCAGATAGTTCAGGTGTTTCAGCATGAAAAAGTAAATAGCTGTTTTTCCTACTTAATTTGGAGGCTTCATAAGCCCATAGCACTCTATCAGATTGTCTCAAAGCCACCCCTTTTCAGAGTGGATAATACATGGTTGCCTATATATTTCTATAAAGAAGCTACTCAATGGTTTGCCTCATCACCTTTCATTTGATGTCTAGGGATTTTTTATAAATTTTCTTTGTGCATTGTTGCAGAATAACCTAAATTCCTCTAGGAAGCTGAAATTCCAGCAGTGATCTTCCTTTCCTCTGGCAGTAAACCTGATTGAAAGTATAAGTAATCTACTTAACATGCTGGCAATTTCACATTGAAATATTGAGCAAATATCACATGATCTGTGTGATTTATTACTGTCCAATTTATTGATCTCTTATTGAAAATGATTTATTAGCATGTCTGACTGAAACAATTCCTCAGACTTATCTCCTGTAAAGAATGGTCTGTGTACGAGCTTCCCTTAGCTTCTCTGTATTGAAATGATCACGTTTTCTGTGATGGTTTTTTCTTCCTGTAGCATTCCTTTCTGTACCTACAAATCCATTCACCCTTAAATCACAGATCTTTGGCACAGGAGTGCAAGCCCATACAGCTACTGGGAAGACTATCTATGCTTATGATAAGTCTAAAATTATTCATAGCTTTGGACTATTTACTAAGACATTCCTCAAATCTTTTTTTGTCTTGCATTGTTAATGCAATATTTATGTTTTGAAAGGTAATGCTTCTCCTGGTCTGATTTACTTGTAGCTTTTTTATCTCTGATTTATTTTTGCTGTAAGATCCTCCTCTTTCATTATAAATGGCCCCTTTTTTCAGAGATGGGGCCTTTTAGATGGGCTTTTGCTGTAATGTTATTTTTATTCTGATTGGCTAGTGTGGTACCTTTATCTGTTTTCCATGATGTATTTTACTGGGCCAGCTGCTCTTTTTCATTTCCCCTTTTTTCAGGCTTCACATTTTTACATACCTCTGCTAATTGAAGGCGAGTAACTATGAGTAGTTGATATTGTTTCTCGTATTTCTATAAGGATATAGGTGACTGTCACAGGATCACTATTTGCTAACAATATTTTGAACCAAATCCCACCCTTGACCCAGAACTAAATCAGGTTGGTTTTTCTCTCTTTTTGCAAGTTCTGAAAGAAGTTGCTCTGAGTAGCAGTCATATATGACATCAAAAACATGTACTTTGAATTCTATACCATCTGATGTTTATCCACTTTGGATTATATTTTATATATAAAACAATGGTTTTATTGACCATTTGGAGCAAGATATACATTAAGGAGTCTAACTGAGGCTTTCTTCTGACCTAAAAATAGATCAATCAAACTTCTGATCCTGTTTACTTATACACCGTAAACTGTAGTTACCATTGAAATTGATCCTGGAATTACTTTGGGAACGTTAATTTCAAAAGGGCCATGGGAAATCTAGTCCACAGACTAGATAAGCAATTAAAAGAGACTGGTTTTTAAACAGGGAAGGAAGAAATTTCTTCCATAAGCTGAAGAATCTGATACCAAGACAATGCTTTCAGGCCCATGGTGTGATTCTTGGGGTGTTCTGTGTAGGGCCAGGAGTTGGACTCGATGATCCTTATGGGTCCCCTCCAACTCAACATATTCTGTGATTCTGTGATTCCAAGAGATGTTTGAAGATTGAAGCAAATTTCACCAAAGAGCAGACATATGGGTAGCCCACAGAGGAGCTGTAGAGTCCTGCAAGAATGAAATAAAGTTGCCTACAGGGAATAATGGTGAATATTGTAAAACTTACTAGGTTAGACAAGATTCAAAAGCTCCTCTTTCTCCCCAAACTGCAGGTACGAAATTGCTTTCATGGGAAGAAATGCAAGCTAGAAATTGTGCTTTAATTTAGACTTTTGCCATGTGGTGTATTTTGTAATTTCATGTGACAGGGTTTCTAGATAAATAGAAGAAATAAGTATTTTGCCAGATTACTAAGGCATGCCTCTGTTGTGCTGAGTCTGTGCATTTGCTACATGTTAGATTTGTACTAGACTAGACTCCAGTATTCCTTCTCTGAAATGGCAAACATAACATGGTACTCCATACAAAATGCCATTGTAAATGAAATGCTGAACTAAAGTACTCGCCGTGAATTGCCTATCCATGTAATCTGTAAATTACTTTCAATAATCCATAACAGGAAACAGACCATGCTATGTTAAAGGTTTTTGCTGTGTCTCAATGAGTGCAGCTCTGCAGTTGCATTTATTCACGCTGGGAAAATTTCCTAACACTTCAGGTGAAGAAAGGTCTTCAGCATCTTACCTTTGTAGTCCAGATCTCCAAGACTGAGAGAAAAAGATGTTCCTGTAGCTGTTCAGATAAAATAGTCTCCCTCTTTGACAGACAATCCTGGAATGAATAGTTGAAGTCTGGGGAATAGCATGGCACTACTGAACAGGGAAGAAATGGAAAGTGTATCACGTCATTATGATTTACTACATAGTGGAAATGCATTTTCATATGAAAAAACTCTGCACAGTGAAGAGGTTACTTTGGGGCCTTTCTTTCAATTTGATGTACTTGTAATCAGAACTCTCTCGATGCCATGCTCAAGGCAGTGTTGCTATGGAAGATACACGTGCCATAATCCTGCCCCTCCAAAGAACACAACCAGGCTGGTTCATTAGGAAAGGGGTCTCTTGCAAAGCTGGTGTCAGACCTTAGAGCTGCTCTATATGCTAGTCAGCCTCAGTCACTGAGGGCTACTCAAGTGTTTAAAGCGAATTACAAAAAATTTACGAGATTGTTGTGAGAGAGAAAAAAACAAGCTTTGTCTTCAAAAATGTTGACATTGTCGTAATACAGAAAGACAAGTATGGGTGCTTTATGATCCATATCAGAGGAAGATTTCAGCATTGTTGATATTTTAGTACAGCTGCATAACAAGAAACAGTCAAAAGAATAAAACTACATGGCTGAGATTCAAATATGCTCATAAAGCACAGAGTTTGGATGCTCAGTGAGCTTTGTAGCCCCTGTAATTCTCACTTGTGTCATATCAGAAGCCTTAGGCACTCCTGTCCTATGATAGGATCTTGTTAGCAAGCAGCAGACCCCAGCAGAAAGAAAGGCTTAGGGCAGCTCTGCCTAACTGCCCATGAGCTCCAGCTTCATTACAATTCTGCCTAACAAGAGACTCAGTTACTAATTTGATTTGTAGAAGAGAAAACTCCAGCAAATTAAAAGCAGCAAACATTCCCAAGTGATTTGCTGCAAAGCAGAATAAATGAGTAACGGTTTTAAAGGAATCATATTCCATTAATTTTACATGACAGCAGAAGTAGTTGGTTTTTTTTCCTTGTTTATGGGTGAAATTGTATAGTTTGAACAGATCCATTATTGGAAGCATTGGTATTAAAGGTGGTTTATAGAAAATACTTGATTATATAAGTCCTTGATGCAAAAGTTGCCATTTAAACAGTATTATCAGTGTCAGGGTACAAACAAGTCACCATTGCCTTCCTCAAAAATTGCTTCAGAGTTCAGAAGAGAAATGTATTTGGAAAACAGTAGGAAGATTTTAATGCTTAACATCGTTACCACACAATTACAAGGTATGAGAAATATTTCTCACATGGATGTCTCACAGTCTAGTGAAATAATTGCTCTAACAACCAGATTCAAGACCAAACAACCTGGGCATACTCAAAGTATATTTTGCTATTGTTTCCCCCATAGGAGTTTTACAAGAAATTGTAGCAAGAGTTAACTGCAATAGAAGAAATTAAACAGATGAAAACTGGAACAAATGCGTCTATTCTAGGTTTTGACAGATAGAAGGATTTGAGAAACCAAGGTGCCTTGACCTATTTTGCAGGGCCAGAGCTTAGGCAAAAGTTCTCAATAATTCCTGAAATAGCAACAAAAATGTAGAAAAAGGAGGGCTTCCAGCTATAATGCTAGACGGAATGAAACATTTCTTTTAGCACCAGCATGCTGTGCTCTTACTCATCATTCATTCTCCACCATCTTAATGTTTTTCTCTGCCATTTCCCTCACTCTTCTGTAAGCAAAATAAAACAGATGTGTCAATTTTCACATAGAAATCTCTGCTTTTGGTGCTCAGCATCATTCACTGTTTTATTTCCCTTTCCTTTCAAAACCTTATTTCCTATTAAAGCTAAGATAAAGCTTAAGTTGTAAAATTCCTTCCCCTTCTGCTTTTAAAAACCAATTATTAATCTTTACGCACCCTAGCAGTGTCACTAGAGTGTAATACTTAATCTACATTAATAATCCCAATTACTTCATTTTGATCCTGTTGCAGGCCTGAAAGCCAAATAAACATCTTTAATCACATATCTGATGAGCCCATTTGGTATTCCATCCTGCAACAGGAACCAGATGAACTAATTTGGATTATTTATGCAAGTTAAACCTGTACGTATTCCCTGGACAAATACCCAATTGTACTTAACTGTTTCTCACAGTCAGTAGAAAAAACTAAAGTGAATTGTGATTATCATATAATTTCTAACAATCATGGAAGCCAAACACAAGTTCCTTCCTCAGAGGCTGTTTGAGTTCCTAGTACTTGTAAGGTGGTAAGCATTACTTTAGGGCCAAGTAGCTGTGGAGCAGCAGGGTTGTTCAGACATGCATATTTCTATTTACTGTGGTCATTGCAACACAAGAGTAGAACAGTGAGAGTCGATGGTACCTATTTTTTAAATATACTCTCCTTGATAGTCATTACCCACGAGAGGGAGCTGCTCTAGAAATAATTGAAAAATAGTTTAATTGTGAATTTTGATTTCAAGATATTATTCTTCCTCACCTTCAGCCGAAAGGAACAGGGATGTTTTAGAAGTATGTGTACTGAAGTGAAAGATCAATCTTAATAGATGAAGCATGCCTTTTTATTACCATGTGTCATGCTTTTATCCTTTTTATAAACAACTTTCAATCCCAGGGTTCATGAGAAAAGCTAATGTGCAGGGCTCTGTGCCAGTCTAAGGCCATAGTTATTAAGATATGATATTAATGGAAATGACCCCTGTCAGTAAGACAGACTAGGCTTGCTTCTGAAGCCTATCTGGTCTTTACCAGTTTTATATTTCAGTTGTTCCCCTAGGCCCATCTGTGCACTGGCACATAAAGTTACAGAATTAAAAGAATGTAAATTCCACCAGTAAAAGTATTCCTATAAGTAAAATAAGTTTAAAAGTTCAAACTTGATCAAAATTTGTTGAGCCAATGACTTCTGAATACTAAAGACCCTTTTCTAAATGTTATACTGGACTCTGCAAGAATCTTTCAGTATTGGACTAATTTGATCTCTTATTTTGTGGATATGGTACCTTCCTTTTGCTTTTCTTTATTTTCCAATGCTCTGGAGGAATCCTTCCAGTTTAGAGATAAATTTTATTATATTTAGTTATAATTAAAGTTTAGTCTTAGGAATAACCTTATCAATCCTGAAATTTACATAAATGTATCATCATATCTTAAGTTGCTCACCTTTACACCAACTATTTCTGAAATCACTTTTAAGAGCAAATTAAAAAGCAGCTTAGGTCAGGTCGACTATTTTTAAATTGCAACTATTTATCTTGGTCACCCTTCGGGTTATTATTTCAGATATGTGTAAATTAATAGGTATTTTTTAAAAATTAGTTGCTGGGAGTGTTTGAATTTGCTTAGTTTTCCACTGAAAACAAACAGTCATGTTTAAGGTAATTTTAGAGTTTTCACTCTACATTTGAGGTGGACTGCATATACATAGGACAAACTGAAACAGCCCTTAGAAAATATTACTGTCTATATAATTTTTAAATTTCCATGTATGTAAAACAGAAGTAGAGTAACTGGGTGCATTTTACAGTACCTATTTCATCTGTCTCACTCACAAAGAAATATAATTACCTATCTTTAGAGTACTATGAGAAAGGACAAAACCCAAAATACTTTGAGAGAAATACCTTAACATCTTGGGACTAAATTTCTTAGCTTGAATGATAAAGCTGTAGTATCTTATTTCCTAAGGTTATATAAAATAGTAATATATTCTAAATATTTAGATGCTTTATTATCTACAGAAAATATTTTTACAAGCTGCTGCTGACACTCATCAAATGTTCATCCAACATTCTGCTTCAAAGCCAGTGAATGTATTTTTAACTAAGAAGATCTTTTGTATCAAGCAGTAGGCAGATTAAATCCAATTCATCGAGATTAAGTTTCAGGCAGATTTCTGAGTCAACTTGTCAGCTGCATCTTTTTGGAAATCTACAGGTAGCTGCAGTGAGAGGCATTTAGGACTTCCAATAAGCTTAAATCTAAATTATCAGCAGCATGCCTGGGGCCGTGGTAAGAAACTAGGGCAGATTCACTGCCTTAGAAGCCAATAAAGGCAAGTTTGCTGCATGCTACAGCTGCTGGCAAGGGAGCACATCCATTCAGCACCTGCCATGGTTCAAGCTCCATTGAGCTTCTTCTGGGCAGCTCATCTGATAGCCCTGAAGGAGAGTTTAAATTTGAGTTCAGTCCAGAGAAAAATCAAACAAATCTTTTGTGCCTTGAAGCACTAGATAGAAAGAAATTTTATATATTGCATAAAGTAGTAACTAACACAATTTCGTATATGCTTTACATAATTTTATAGGTTATTCTTCTGCTTAGCTGGCAATGGGAATGCCAGCATTGACACCACAGCTGTTTTTCACCACCTTAGCAGTAGATGGAGGCACTTTGGATGCACTGTGATGTGAAGTGTTCTTTCCCGGGAGCATCCTTAGTGGTCACCGTTCCTAAGAGTCCCAATCTTATGAATTGTGGATTTTGGTCTTTAAACAGAAATTTACAACACGAAAGACTTATGATTACATTTACTGTTGTTGTAATTTCCACTTTTCATTTCTTTTCTGCCTTGATTCATCTTATAAATTCTTGGTAAAGTGTACACACCGTTAAACATCATCAAAGCATGTGCTTTGAAGTTCAAAATATATTGATGCAAGTGATCCCCATCATCATGGCCTTCTTAAATTGGGACTGGTTGTCCCAGCTTCACACCAGATTAAGAGCAAAGTATACAATTTCTGCCTCAGGCTTTCTTAGAAAAGAATTGTCCTTTAATTTAATTTAGCATTATCAGCTTATGAGATGGTATTCCAGAGAGAAATGTCATGTTTTAGACACAAGCTGTGGGGCTTTTTAAATATTATTTGTGTCTTTCCTTTTTCTATATTCAACAGTACAGATAAAACTGCATCAAAATAACGTTGGGTTTTTGTTGGTTTTTTTTTTTTTTTCATTCCAACTGGTCAAACTAGAAAGTTACCAAGGCACTAACAGCAGAAATCTATTTCAGGAAAAGGAAATTTCCTTTTTCTATTAAGTTATTTTTCATAGAGATAACTTCCTCTAAAGTGTTATTAGAGGTGAAGAAAGAAAAAGAATTGGAAGGAACTGAAATTCTGGAAAGCAATTTCCAAGTTACTGTAGAGGAAGGGTTTTAGATGCCTCCCACAAATTTGGAATGTCACTCCAAAGGTTATGTCTGCTCTTTCAGATTTGAGAAAACTGACATATGTCTGAAACCTTGAAGTATTAAAAGAAAAAGTTATTTTATTTTCTCAGCATAGAGAAAAGCTATAGATGTTTCATAGAGATTTAAAGGGGGGAAAGAATATTCTGAGATTGAGGCAATTTAGTCAATATATTCTCTAAGGGAAATTACAAAGTGATTAAGAACGTGAAGCAGACCCAGGGCATCCAGCCAGGGATTTATCTCCTCTAATAAGTAAGACATGAGAAGGAGCTATTGCAATGATATTATTCAAAGTTTAACTGAATGCAGGTATTATTGGAACATTTGGCCTGACCTTTATAGTAACCGGTCCTTCTCTTTCGCCAAGATACCCTGTACCGAATCCAAAAAATATTCCTGAATATTCACAATAAAGCATGTCTTTGGGGGAAACAGCGTGTCCACCCATACTATTAATTAAGCATGGCAAGGCTTAATCCCACTTATTGTTGAAAATGCATGCATTTTCTCATACGAGTTTCTGTGATTTTAGATTTCCAGTGCCTATTTCCTAATCTTGTCCCTTTTAAGTGTCATGCAGTGTTTTCTCCCTGTGAAGACACTTAGGCACTACTTGAATTACCACTACTGGTGGTGGGGACAAACGGGAGAAAACCAGGAGTTGCAAGGTCCCTCACTGCAAGGTGTTAATTTGCCATGTCCATCAGAAAATACACCAAGTTACTCACCAATACATTTGTTGTGGTGACATTTAAATCTTCTTACTAACATTAGTTAACACCATTCTAACACTCCTTTTTATTCCTTTATCAGATATCTATATCCTGTATATATTAACCTTATCTTGATTTATTTTCTGTTACTTTCTCACTGTTTTATCATACTGTTAAGTACTGTCCTCACATTGTGCTGGACCAGGACACACTTTGGAGGTCATTCTCACCTGGATATTGTTACCACATGATTCTTGCTGTCTGGCAGCCATCTTATTTTAAAAGAGTTTCCAAATTTATTTTAACATCTTTCTCTTTAAATATTGTTCTCTAACCCATTTGACTTACGGTGACCTTTTTTTGGGGGGAAATCACTCCTTTGGAAATGTCTATTAACACAGTTCTTAGTTCCTGGGACTATATTCTCTTTTCTTGTGGAGAAATAAGTGGGCAGCTGCATTATTGCTATTGGTCTGTAGGGTTCAAAGCAATATCCACTTCTATTATTATTAATCTTTAGTCAACATAATGATGCCCAAATTAAAATAGAATTGCAGTTAAAACAATGTCTTTTCAGCTCGAATGTTATCTTTTTTTATTTAGCACTGCTATAATTCTCCTGTTTGGTATCCTATATGCTTTAATCAAACTGTATTTCCCAAAATCCAGTTTTTATTTATGCATGTCATAAAAACAGTGAAGAATTACTTTATCCTGGTAATGTTTTTTTAAAAGTAACTATTTTCATTTATTTTTATCCTCTTTCTTAATTACCACAGTTTACTATATATGTTTTTTAAAACTCTCTTCATATCTTCATGTATTCTTATGCATTGAGGTTTCACATTATCAGTACTTGATTTAGGTACACATTTTTCACGTAGAGAGTGACTCCCTTTTTTTTTTTTTTTTTAAACCACCTTCTTTATCTTGGTTAGCAGCATATCAGTGACTTTCTAGCATTGCACTAATCTGACTTGTACTCACAGATTTCAGGCAACTCCTTTGCTCTTCTCATGAGTCATAACAATTCTTTTCCTTAGCAAAACAACTGGCATTGGATACACGGGCAGTTTTGTATTCCTTGTCAGCTCAGCTGAACCTGTTTGCAATAATGCCAAGTAGATGTTTGCATGACAGCTGTCGTCTCAGCACCCTTTCCCCCCTGTTTCTGATACAACAGCCTCCTTGACACCCAGCTAGTCTCCGAGACCACTAGTACATTATCATGATCAGTGGAAATGCAGCCTGATCTCATTGGCTAGCCTCCTCCCTTATGGGGATGTGGCACACTCTTCTGCAAAAACAAATATTGCACTTCGCACCAGCTATGCAGATAGTAGCATGTCTGTAGCACTCACAATAACAAATCATGTTGCAATAAAAACTTTGCTAACAGCCTGAAATCTTCTGCTATTGAAGTGGGCTCTGACAAAAGTATGTCATTAGAGGCAGCATACAATTTTAGAATTTCGTGCAATTTAGTATTGCATTTTTACTTTTGCTCTAGGCAATTAGCACAGTATCTTGTACTTACCCTGCGAGCCTTCACTCTCTCCTGAGCTCTAGTAATGCTTCCAGCTTTTTATCTCCCACCTCTGAAATACTGCGTAAGTAGATACATCTCTTAACTGAAGAGCTTACAAATTAGAAAGGTATATTTTAGTTCAAACAGTACTTCTCAGGATTGATCTTATTTCAGAGCTTTCTTTAACCTCTAACACTAAGACAAATGGAAATTCACTCCTAACTGACAATGTATGTTTCAATAGCTAGTGTTCCCTCAAAATTAAATGAATATTTTCAGTGAATTGAGATGGACTGGGTATGATAGACCAACAGTGTATGAAAATGTGCTCTGTTAGCATTCAGTATCTACCTCTGAATAGGAAGTACCCCTTCCAAAATGAGTACAGGAAGTGCATGCCCATTGCATATGCAACCTAAAACTGGATATCCTCCCTAATTGTTAGTATACTGAATGACTATCACACATACAAACAAACACAACCTGTTTTCATAGCTCATTCGCTTTTATTAGTATTTTTAAAGGTCACAGCCCTGAAAATTCTGTCTCCAGAAAGTTGCAGAAGTAACATGCAACAGCATTACCACTCTTAAATGAGAACTGAATGTCATTACTAGAGTGTTAATTACCAGTGAGGATGCAGTCAGAGAAACATGGGAGGATACTGTTCATTCTTTACATCAGCCAGGCAAAACTTGGGCAATGTCAAAGGAATCGTCTCCAGACGTGACTAGGAATTGAAACCTGGGCTCCTCAACTGAGTTTGCTTGCTTTAGAACAAGAAGTAACTCACTGTAATCAGACAAAAGTGAGTTCTTCTGATAATATAATTTTTATAAGTTTTCAAAGGAAGGTTCACAAAGCCATAAAACTGTACTGCCCCAGGCAGCAAGAACAAGCCTTCTCTCACAAATGCTTTTAATCGGTTTAAGAGACTGTTCTCCTATGCCTGCAACAAATAGGCTGAACTGTCTGTGACACAGTGGTTCATCCAGATTAATAACTTGGCATCTGAACTCTGTTCCCACACATTCACAAGCAACGTAGTAAACTGGTGGTAGACTTCCTTCTGGGTATCCCCGGTGTGACAAGCAGAAATGCATTAGGAATCACCTATTCTCCTTCCAAGGATGATCTATCCTGAACTGGACACAAGGAGCAGATTCAAGCTTCATTCATGGCTTTAGTTTTGGTGCTTTTTTATTTTTCTTTAAAGAACCGTACATCACTAATACAAAAATAACCTCAAATTGTTTAAATTTTGTCATTATTGTTTGTTCATATTATTTTAATGTGTATCTGAACATTAAAGTTTATAACACTTAAAAAGTAACAATTTCAAAGAACAAAACAGCTTTCAGTTTTGGAAATGAGATCAATGTTTCACTAAAAACTGATGTATATGGTTCTTTGTATTTTAAAATATGCTTGTGAATAGGAAAAAATACCCTCTGTTTTATGAAGCTAATTTTGAAATGATACTTTAGTAAATGAATGACTTATGCACTTCATCTCAATTAAGATGCTTTATACTGAATGATACTTTTCTTTGGCATATGAAAGTATTTATCTAAAATCAAAGATGCTGATTGTCCCCAGGACACTTGATTATAGTCTGAAATCTTTGTGGAATGGCTTTGTTTGTATGATTTCCTTTCTGAAATGGAAATTTCCCCCTTGCTGTGACATACTTATGATATAATCTACACTCAGCAGCAATGAAACTTGATGACTGGCACTTTACAAAAACAACTAGCTATTTCAGTTAATGAAACAGACTTCCTGACACACTTCAGTTGCCGCTTAGTTTAGGAAATCACTTTTCTGTAGGGTATGCTGGAACTAAGTTACCCTGTAGGAAGCTGGATGCTCTCACACTTACATTACATTTCTGATTCTCCCTCAGCAGTAAGTGTAAAGCTCATGCTTTTGGCTCCACCGTGGAGCTACCAATTGTAACTGCAACTGCACTGTTGACACTCATCATACCTTGAATCTTAAACTTAGATGTCTTTGTATTACTATCTCTACCCTACCTACGTGTATTATAACTTCAGAGTAACAAGATTTTAAAAGCACATGATCTTTTATTGAGAAATACTTACTAGGAGTAGAAAGGCTGCTAAACTATCAAAAGTTAAGTTTGCAAGTTAATACATTTTCAAGACATTATTTAGAAATACATACATGACCAAAAGAAATATTTTAAATTATCAGTGAAAAAGCTGAAATTTTAGTACATTCCTATTCATAAAACAACTCTAACTTTCTAAAATTCTTTAACCTCATCATCACTTCCCTATGCTTATGAACTTTTGCCAGTCACAAAAATATGCTTTCTTACTGATCTATCTCAGTATGTATATTAAAACTGCAGAATTCTGTCTTCTCTGGTGAAGCTTTTTGTTGTTGTTTCCCTCTTGAAAGCTTCTATATATCATTTATTTCATGTTTCATACTGTGTCATTTCCACATTAGCCTCAGCTATTAAATTCTATTGCTGTCTTCCACAAAGGGGTTAACTCCTTCCTCCCATGCCTTGAAGAAAAATACCTTGAAAAAATAACCTTTAATGCAGTTTGAAATACAACAAAATGATTGCACATACTGACATGTCGCATATTACTCATCTCCTGGTATTCCCTCAAACAAGGACATAGCACAGTTCACATTGTTGGGCTCACTGTATTTTAGACAGAGGCAACTGAGACAGCAGTTATTAGCTTTAGGCCATGCTTTGTGTGTATGGGCAGAGCTCTACCTGATACGGATTTGGGTGTGGACTAACCAAGGAGGATTACTAACCAAGCCTGCCTGTGATCACCATATTTCAAAACAGATTCTTCTGCTCCAAAATATTGGCAACTCATGCATGAGTCACTTCATGAAATTCAGTGTTTCAGAACTTTAAGCATTTTGTGACTGTGTCATATGAATAAAATAGAAGTATGTAAAGTCTAGTTTCACCTTACTTCAGTCACACTCTTTCTAAAGTAGGCTCTCTGAGACATCACTTTTTGAAACTTACTGGCAAGCAATGTTTTGCTGAACTTCGGTGGAATTTTGGCCATGCAAAATATCTGACATTCCAGCCATGAAAAAACACAATATTTAAGACCTTGTTAAACTGGTAACTTTATGATGTGGATTCCCACCAACAGTAAGATTTTTATGTTTGAATTTATCCTGATACACACTGAGGAACTTCGACACTTTTCAACTTATTATCAGTGTCCTTCTACAGTGACACTGATCAAACCTACTCAGGCTGTGGATACAGCTTTCCTGCTTCAGAAATAAGCAAACAAACAAACATCTAAAGAGCTATTTTGTCTTCTGATTCTGGACCTTTGATCTGAATCAGCTAGAGACAAAATAGTAAACTTGCATGACTCAGTACACAGTGAGTGACCCAGTAGGAAGAAGCAGCATTATTGCTTCCCTTGAAAGGTCCTTTGACCCTTGGTTTCAATAGGGTTTCAGCTGGGCAGAAAAAATATTTCTTTCTGTGATACACCAGCTTCCCCTTCTTTTCATTTAGCAGCTGATTTGTCAAAGGCACTGAGCCATCAGAGCTTTGAATTGTAAGCATTTTCAAAAGGATCCAGTTTATAAATACTAATTCTTAAAAGAAAAATTGGAAAACTAGGTAAGAAAGTGCTCCTGGCTCTTGACTAGAAGGGCAATACAGAATTTGGAGAGTTTCAGACAGAGGTCAGATTAGCGTTAGTCAAACAGATGCAACAAGTTTTAAAAAAAATTAAGTTTCTTTCCTCTAATTCTTGGTGAAATTTTAGTCTACTAGCCAAAATTTTATTCCCAATTTTCATGATTTTTTTTTTTCTGGACATTCTATATATGATATTGTCCCAAACTATACTCAACTTAGTTTCACCTGTATTATTCTATTCCTAAGTTATTCTATTTTTTCCTATATTCCTAAACTTCTCCTTTATTGCTGATGACTCTCAAAATGTTATTTGCATATACCTCTTTTTGTGCCAAGATTTAACATAATATTCAGCAGCATTTTTACCAAAGACTGATGCTTGATTAGCCTCTATAAGAGCTGAATTTTACATGGTGAAGATAGATTTATTAAAAAAAAAAGAAATTTATATCTAGATTATAATCTGAAATAGAGCACACCCCCAAAGATGTAAGTATATTTCTCAGTTAACTTGATAGAATAGTCAGAGGTTCAAGAATAGAGATGAAGGAAAAACAAAATGCCAAATAACTCATGCCAGTAACAAGAAGTTCTTTTAAACAGAGGCCTATATGTGGATGGCTCCCCTTTTCTGTCCTAAAAAACATTTCATATGGGATATGGGTGAATTTTTTTTCAATAAGCTATTGAATAAACCAACACCAGACTGACCAATGACTGACATAGTGTTGCATTATTAATAACAAAAGCTAGGTAAGCTTGGGGTAAGCTTTCCTTTCTTGGAATTTTTTTTCCCCTTGTCTTCTGCACTGACAAAAAAAAAAACCCATTACCAAACAGGTAGGTGTGGTCTTTCTGAAAATTAGGTAGTATAGATGTGCCTCTATAACGATATTTAGGCAATTATGTTTGTTAAACCTACGAAGAAAACCACTCATAGCAGCAAAAGCACTTGTTCTGCATGCTGTCTGTGAGCATCTCCCCCAAAACATACCTCTCTGCTATGACTTTTTGATACTTTTCAAAGTGTTCAAAAACTGTGCTTAAGTAGCTTTTTAAGTGCAGATGAATCAAGATGGCCAAAGACTATGTATTAAAAGCTGTTGGAAGCCAGATACAGAAGAATCTTTCTTGTGAAAGCATGGGGTGTTGGTTACAAAACAGATCTGTGTGAAAACAGGTCCTTAGCTGCAGTGCCCTAGGTCAGCATGTGCAAGGTACCAGCAATGAGCAGGTTCATTGACTCACACACAATGGCAGCTCCATCTTCACTCAAAACCGGACATAAGCAGTGCCTCTTTAAAGACTGAGGGATTCCCCCCCCACTCCCTTTATCATCAATAAAATTTGTGCCTCTCTGCAAGATATAAGAGTATGTGTCTTTATTATTCATGGAAACTGTCAGGCTTTTTAACTCTGCTGAGAAACAAGAAGAGTGAATGACAGATGGGGCCCGCACTCTTGGCAGGGAAGTTCTCTGCTAGCAGAATGCCATAGTATGAGTCCTGAAAGAGAGAAGAGATGACAATTTAACTTGTTCTTATACATAAACGTCATCTGAAGAGAGGCATTTCATTGTGAAGTAGCCTGATTTGTCATATTAACTCCTATATGTATAGGCTGATGCTGTCTTCAGTCTTAGCCTCAGATGCCAAATGGTCTTGTAAAGCTTGAAACATGTATATTAGATGTAATACCACTAATGCAAGCTGCTTTAGTGGCTTCCCAAAGCCTGGAAAGCATTTAACTCAAGCATGAAACCTTGAGAAGATGAGCTTGAAGATTTTATAAGAAACTTCAAAAGTCCTACCCATTGCTGAGGTGTTCAAAGTGTAGTGACTCTTTATCTTTCTTAGTATGATGTGTTTTTCCATGTTTATTGTATGCTCTTCAGGTGATAAACATGAACCAGGGTAATACACTCCAATATTACACATGTACATCCACCATGTGCCTCGATACAAGGGCATTTAAAGCCTGGGAAGGACATAAGTGACAACTCCTCAGCTAAGCATGAGTGTGTGGGAGCACAGGTGGGCAGGAGAAGGAAGCTGATGGCTGAAAGGAAAAACTGAAAAGGAAAATTCATCGTGGGCTAAGCAAAAGCCCTCATATACACTGAAATGGAGTACTTTATGTTGTTTTTTTACCTTTAGCCTGAACTTTGTTTAAAAAGGTCTTAAGGTTTTCTGCTATTTCAAATTTTTCAAATTTTAAAAGTTCCTTTACAATTTTCTTGTTTTAGATTTTTTTTTTAGTTTGGTGGAATGGGGTTTCTGTTGTATTTTAGTTTTTAACCAATTCATTTCCTTCCATATCAACTCAAATTCAGAATTGTTTCCGCATTGAGTAGAATCTATAATCACAGCAGAAAGTTTCTTCCTAATTTTTCTTCTTTCTTCTCTAGTATAAATGAAATTGCAGATGCATGTACTTGGAAAAAGTTCTAGAGATTTTGGGATTTACTACTTGACAGACTTCATTAATCACTTCATAAAGAGCTCTTAACATTAGCTATTCTTAAATTTATCATTATCTTCAGGATGAATGTTTTTTGAAAATCCATTTGGCTCTATTCTTAGCTATTTTTCATCCTTGAACATGTAATGATTGTTTTGATATTGTACTAAAGGACTAAAATTAGCTCCCCCAGGTATGGAGAGTCTTCAGTATCCTAGTTGCAAAAAAAATGTTTCCTCTAAATGATGAGGTGGGGAAATTTCTTAATTACATTTATTAAGACTGGACATTACCATGGAAAAATGATTCACTTTCAGAATGTTAGCTTTAAAAAAAATGTTTGCCAAGCCATACAACCAGCACTGGGTTTTTTTACCTTTAGCCTGATTCACCTCTCATTTACTCCTGATTGCTGTAGCTAAAATGAAGGTGTTCTTGCTGTCACTTTTGGGAAAAACCTCAAGCCATGTGAATGTGTTCAAGAGCTCTAACTTTGAAGTGATAGGACAGGACAGAATGCTTATTGATTTACATTGCAGCAGCAGAGGATGTTATTGGCTCTCCCCATGTACATTTCAGCGTTGTCTAAGCACTATCAGCTCTCAAGTAAAGTTATTGCAGTTCCAGCAGCTGGTGCTTCTTTTGATCTTTTGGAGTCAAAAATTTTCTCTGCCCTCAGTTTCTTCATAGTTATTAGCTAGTCTTTCATTCAGAGTATGTGGAGAACACTCCCCCCACTGAAAAAAACCTACAAAAAATTACCCCCCCTCAGATTCTTTAAATATAGGACCACTTAGGTACATGTAACACTTTTTTACCTCTGATAGTCATTAATACTTTATTTTCTCACCTTTGCACTAATATGAAACTCATTGAAATTAAAATTTTAGTTAAAAATTTTCTATCAGCTTTTGATGAAACTCTTTGGTTAGTTTCACCTTAGTTCCTTCATAATATTCGGTGATGTCTGTATCTCTTCTGTTTGATCCTTTAATGTATTCTGAGTCCTACTACAGTGGAATATCCTATGAGCCTGAATGGAGTCTGAAACTGAAAAGACAGCTTGTGATGTCTGAACTGCAATATCTGAAAAAGTCTTCCAGTTCTTATGATGGCTATTTTGAAATATGAATAACAACTTTCATGGGAAATGCGAAATATATGGTTAGTAAGACTATAGATCAACCTGACAGTAGCTGTTGGTAATAAAGATACTAGTAGCCATTTTTTCTGAGTGGCATTCTAGTCCTTTATGTTCTGCCTTGGCTTATCTCTGCTCTTTGGCATTTGCACAAAAAATGTCAAAGATGTTAATCACAAAAAAGCAGAAAAAGCTTACTAATATCCCTTACAAAAATACTTTCTAATATAAAGTACTTACCTTGAGCCTTGTTTCTTTCAGCGTTTATTTTCTTACTTGAATATGGTGGAATCAATATTGCAAATCACATTCACACAGCTCATCAGAAATCACTAGATTTGGTGATTATAATTTTAAATAAAATGAAATTTTCTCCTTAATGATGGAGCACTATGCAGTTATTAGAACACGGGTTACGTAACTGCTGGGTTGCACCCAAAATAAAAGACCATCATCTTGCTTTCTGTGCCATCTATTATGCCTTTCTACAGTACATGATGGAATTCAATGAACTAATGTTGTAGAAATGTGCTGCTTCTTATTTGCTTCATGTTTTTATATACGTGTATAGTAGAAATTTGCAGTGATGGAACTGGAGCTGTCAGCATTATGATCTGCATTTAAATTCTCTTTGACAGTTTCTTCATCTACAAATGCAGAAAGTATTTATACAGCATTCTTGTCCTAGATATAATTCACAGAAATTGTCAACCATTGGTAAGGTAGGGAAATACTACATGTCATTTTGAACTCTAAGTAGCAAAACAACATTTTAATGTGCCCACTTTTCAAGCTGTTGAGCTCTGTCTTCAGCTCTGACACAACACAGGGAGGGACACAACAGGGAGAGAAAAAGATGCGGGCCATTAGAGTGTTTGAGGTGGCACGAGGTCTCCATGCAAGCCCCTAAAGGGATTTTTTTCAGACCTCAAAGATGTGTAACGTGCCCCAGAGAATGGCAGGAACATGGCAAGGGTTTGGGGTATGTGACGCTCAGCAGGCTGGGAGTGCATGAGTAAGACAGTGGTATGAACAACCTGGTGCCATCTCACCCACTCATCCTTTTATATTTGTAACTGAAATAAAGGATTCCCAGTGCAGGACCCAGGCTTTGTCCAGCCCAGCATCAGCCCAAAACAAAACAGAAGGCTAATGAGCAGCTGTGAAAGGTGGAGTTCCCTCTAGCCCATTCTGCTCTCCTATTTATCAGTGTAGACATCTCTGAAGTTTGTTGGTGATGCCTCTAAGTGAAAAATCGGAACTGAAGGTGACATCTGCTACCTTTTGATATATTCTGCACATTTTACAAGTTTGGTGAGACGAGACTTTCAATCTTGTTAAGGAAGCTTTGCAGAATTTACTGTTTTATTTCCAGTAATACGATGTTATTTTAGATCCAACCTGGATCAGATTGTATGATAAAAGTGTGAAGGCACTGTGTGTTATCAGACAAAGGAGACTCTTGCATGTGAAAACAGTAAAGTTGATGTGAGGCCTTACTAGATACTTGGAAAATATATAGCAAGGATTCTGAAATGGGACAGCAAGAAGACTGAAAAGGAGGGCTGATCTTCAGAAAACCAAAATGCTTTTCCTAACTATCACAGAGCTGAGTTTGTTTCTGTTCTTGTAAAGCTAATGCTTCTGTTTGTTGAAAAAGATGATCTAAAAGAAGATAACTTTTTCTCATCCAAATTCCTGCAAATGCCATGTTCCTGTACCATATTTAGGTCCAAATTACTGTGGATTTTTGTGAAAGGAAGAATGAGCATCTATTTTTCCTGACATCAGTGTTTTATGATTACTGAGCTATTTAGAAATATTTGACATTGTACTGATTTTCTCTCTCAAAATAAACTTTTCTGATTACCCTTACATTTCAGTGATTTCTTTTGTGAAGTAGTGAATCTGCAGCTTGTGAGGTAACTGGCAAAAAGTCTGATCCATCAGCATTTTTGTTTGCTTTCTTGAGTTTGTAGTGGCACAGCAACAATGAAGAAGCAATCATCCATCATCCAGCTAGTCAAACAGAACAAAGTTCTGAAAGTGGAAATAATTCATGGTGTTATTATTACTCATTTAAATTCTATATGACTTTTACTGGAGTTTTTCTTCAGAATTTTAACCAAACTTTATAATTCTGGAATATGAATGCTATTTTCTAAATGCCAAAGGTTTGGGAGTGGGATGTGGGATGGGACACACAACTTCCCCAATAACATTTTCATATAATTTAGGTTTTTTCATTTTTATAATACTTTTTTTTAAGGTAATGGACCTTTACGAGTACTATGACTAGAAACTTTCCACTAGCTAAAAAGAAGCTATCTTCAGATTTACAAGTGCTTCAATATTAATAAATGTTTTTTGTATACTTCTCAAGTACATTTTCTGCCTCTATGCAATAGTAACAAACCTAGTAACCTAAAAAACAAAAGCCAAAATTCAAAAATCTTGATAAAAGGAACGTCTCTTGAGTTTGCTCTGGGAACTGAATTCCTTGATTTTTTATATGCATAGGAGGGCTCCTAGCTTTCCCTTCAGCTGAAATTTCCAGTTAACTTTGGGAACAAGAGTTTGATTCCAAGAAAACCACAACAAACGAGATTTACAAAACATATTCCCACAGTTAGCAGCAGTACAAATATGTGATGATGATTTTGAAACTTGATGACAAAACTGGAGACAGAGGAGGACCAAATGACTTAGAAAGAGAAAGCCAATAAAAAAAATGTTATATGTATGGCTATTTATAGCCAGAGTCTACATATAAAAAAGCATTTCATTTTTGGAGGTGAATATGTTGAATTTTTTCTCTGCAGACTATATTGAAAATAAATGTTCTCTGTGGGAGTCAGGAGGATCTTGAATTTTGAACTTTTGTAAAAGAGTACTTCTGTTGCACATCGAATTTCCATTCCTACTATGTTGCCAGCATCATGCCTTTCTCTTGATTTTTAAGTGATCTTAAGCCAAGTGATAGAGAGAGAGGTTGTGAGGTGCTCTGAGAGACCCTTGGATGTCTGAGGATGAAAAGCAGGTGTGATAAAGCATGTCAGTCCCCTAAATACCAGAAACACCAACTGTCTGCAACTCTGCTTCAGATCAGGGTTGTACTAGCAAAAGGACAGATCCCTTTGCCCTTCTTCCTGCCTTTGAGAGGGGTTTGCAATGCTCTCTCCCACTATGCAGATTGAAAAAAATCATGGGAACAGACCTGATCATTTTACATCCTGAGTTACCCAGAGGTAAATACTATAATCAAAGCAAACTCCCATTCCGTTACCTTTACACACTCTTTTATATGACAATATTACAGATGGTTAATCATCATTTTACTGGATTCATCCTCTGCTTAGAGCACATCAACCTGTGATGTCTGTAACAACAAATGTGAAGGTGCGTACTTTGTCTTTCATGTGAGGGCAGAGTTTTGCTTCTGCAATAAATGCACTGAATAGTGGATTTCCTGCATGAGGAGAATTGATTAGCCATGAGCTGGAGTCCCTTTTGGGTAATTCTACACATAAAGCTCTGATCTCAGAAAATTTACCTTGGAGGACTTCAGGTTTTTGGTTGGAAATGTATGGCTGAACAGCTTCTGATTTTCATCTTGCTTTGTAGTTCTCATCCCTGCTAGGGTGTTTTACACTTATTTTCTACCCTAGGCCATATCAGAAATCTTGGTTGAAGTTTTGTCTTAGGAGAACATGGAAGAGGGGAAATGAAAATATGTCCCCAATACACTAAATTGTGATGCCAACATGTGCATGGTTTCAGGATGCCCCTCTTTCATTATATATCATTTATGGCTTGAGATTTCAAATACCAAATACTTGAAGGTTTGAATATATTTCCACTGAAGATACTGTATATTCTGCAGCTCCACTGCAAGTTCTTCTAGGACAAGCATAAGTAATTGCCACATGTCTTGTTGTGTATTTGCAGCTTTTAACTCACACAATGGTGATGTTTTCTTTTTCCTTCCTTCCTTTAAACTAGCTTAGTGCTTTAAAAATTCAGCACTGCCTAATAGGGCTAGGTGGCTTAAGACTTTGAAAAAAATATTTGCTGTAAAATATGCCTTTAATTCTTTACAAAGCAGACATGAATTTGCCAGTTGTGGCCTATGACCCTTACTACAGAATTGTTCTCAGGATTCAGGAAATTTAATTGAATTTCATCTCTCGAGAGTCAATGTCTGCATTCACTTCAACCTCCAGAGGCAGACATAACTGGCAAGCTGTGGAATTCCAGATGCAACATCCCCTAAATCTTTCCTGCCAGTAGTCCTACTTTTTCTACACAATTATTATATGATCTCATAGCAATCATTTCTATACTTAGGATGGTTTTAGCTATTATGCTTTTTGCACTGAGTGGAAGAACATCAGGGCTGAATGTCTTCAGACAAAAAGGCAGCTGAATCAAAATTTCCAATATGCTTGGTAAATTTTCTAACTCTGGATGATGAACTGAAAAATTAAATGGAATTTCTGACAAGATCAGTGCTCTTTGGTTTTCTGAGAACTTTAATCTTTGGATGGATTCATCTCTTGAATATAAACCCAAGTTTTTAAAATCAGTTGAACTGAATAACTTCTTGGTTAGCTGCAACAACAAAAAAGTGTAAATGCTTGCATAGCCATTTTGGTGATCTTCTGTGACACCCTGATAGCCTGGCTGGGGTGAAAAGGAACCAATGAATCCTTTATCACCAAGACAGTAGAACAAGCCTTGCACATGACAATCTTCTAAGCAAGATTAGTTTACTTATGTATTTCAAGTTGTCTGGAAACTACAGAGAGAGTAAAGTATCAATGAGATTCTGTTAAATGTAGGAACATGCATTTTACAGAGCTCTGTGAGGAACTAAAGTTCTTGCTAACAGTCTGGATTGCAGAATTGAACAGATTTATTACATTTTTATGTGACAGTGGAAGATAGGCTTAAATTCAAAGCGGTTTTGCCCAACTGGATAAATATTTTGGAAAAAAAAGTTATATTCAATAGAGACAGTACAGAAGGGTGAAATATTCAGCCATAGAAATATGAACAATGGATTAACTGATCTTGAGGGAAACAAAACCAAACAGAGCTTAAATTTTTTCACAAAGGGGTACTGCTGTTACAACCAAAGCTTGCATTCCAAATGGAAGCATGGAAAAAGAGTACACACTGACTGATTATCCTTCTTTTCTTGTGAACAATTACAAGATCCCAAGTAGCTTGTTAGCTCCAGCTTTAGACTTCAAATAAGATACAAATCAGTTGAAGACAGTCCTGATGAAAGCAGGAGGGTGCATCAGCTCTTGAGACATCCTGGAGTGCCTAAAGAACAGTTTCTGGAAGTGGGCTTTACCTATGTAAGCACTGAGGGCAATACTCTTCTTGCTGTCCCTTTGGTGGCTAATGTAATACTCTGGAATCACAGCAAGGAAGGTTCAGGTTGTACATTAAGGAACAGTTTGACATGGCAAGTCAAAACAGATTGCCTGAGGAGGCTGGAGTGGTGCTGTCGCTGGAGGACTTCAGAATGGGTTAGACAAACACTTGTCAAGAATGACACACATGTAGCTGATCGTGCCTTGGGGCAGAGCCATGGAGGAGCTGACCTCACAAGGTCCCTTCCAGTCCTACTTTTATGTAAAGAGCATTATGCTATTCCCTCCCATCCCACCTTCATCATTCAGAGTTTTCCTGTTTTGCCTTCAAGCTTTCCCTTATTGCCAGCTACTCCCCTAAAAATAACCTTTCTACTGCCTCTTTTACTATTTTATGCATATGTAGAAAATGCTTTTTGAACAAGACAGTTCTGTGGATGGACGAGACTGATCTCATCCATGGAAAAGGATGGGACTATTTCTCACCATTTGTAGCTATGTACTGTGGTTACAGAAAGAAAATTCTTACTGCAGGATTAAGACATTAGGAAATATTTTAGCCACCAATAGAAACAGGGACTGTGGCTGAAGTGTCAGCTTTCTATATGCAAGGCAGAAAAAAAGGAAGTTAGAGGTAGCTTTATTTTTCAATATTCATTCTGGACATCAACATTACAAGTCTGGTACACATTTCCCACTGTTCGATGTGATAAAGCTGAAAGGGCACTAGGTCCTAGTAAGCTTAACCTGAGCATCCTCCTGTTTTACTGAGAGGAGTTAGTTTGAGAAGACAAGGTAATTGCACTGCGTAGCCAGAACGAGCAGCTGAACTCAGACCAGAAGTCCAAACGGGTCCGACTGCAACATGCTGGGTACAAATCGACATCGCTTTGAACACCTCCTTCCCTCGGTGCTGCTAGCGAAGTGGGGGGTGACCTCAGCCCCCGCGGTTCGGGCAAGGCTGGAGCTGCTCAGGTTGCAGCCGGGCGGGCTGGGGAAAGGCGGCGCCGCGGGGGGAGTCCAGGGACACCCCGGCAGGTGAGCGCCCCAGCACCGCCTGGCGCAGCGGGCCGGGCCCCCGGGCAGGGAGCCGCCCGCGGGCTCTCCGCGCCGTTCCCCCCGCATTTCACGTAGCGCCGAGGAGGACGGACCGGAACGGGAATTGCAAGCCCCGTCCCCGATGCGCGGCGGCGGCGGCAGAACCAGCAGCAGCAGCAGCAGCATCGCCCGGCTCCGGCCCGCGCCGGGCTGTCGCTCACAGCCTCGCCTGCCGGGGGGAAC
>VYXC01009762.1:709183-822620 GCA_013397175.1 Platysteira castanea
GCCGGGCGGAGGGCGGCAGCCGCCCCTTGGGGCACGGCCCCGGCTCTCGCCCCCTCCGGGGCTGCGGGGGGCCCGGCGCCGGCCGAGGGCGCGGAGCGGGAGCGGCAGCACGTGTGCTTGTCCTACCGCCGCGCCGGAGAGAGAAAGTTGTGAGAGCATCTGAGTCTGCCGGGCTGGGCTTCCCCGAGAAGGGCAAGGGGTGCGCGGGCACAGAAGCTGCCTCTGAAACTAGGAGGACGTGGGATTTTGTGTGCTGCGTTGGTGAGCTGAGGATGATGCTGGGCTCTAATTTTCATTACAAGAAGTGGAGGTTTTACCGCAACTTTTGTTTGTCTACCTGTCTGCAATACTTCTCGAACTGGTGTGTTGCTGTAGGTCCGCTGAAATTGCTTGGGATCCATGTAGATATCTTACCACCGAGATTTTTTGTTTCCTCTTCTGTTGTAAATTCGACAGAAGTGACTGGCAGTGTTTTTTTCTCTTATGAGTATTACTATTGTGACTTGATGCAGCGACGCTGTGTGTAACTGCTTGTCAGACTGATGTCACAAAGAACTTTCAAATATTTTCAGTTTACATTTCTCTCGATCACTGTTATTAATAAGAGCAGTTGACATAAGCTGTTTGTTGCTTGAGTTATTCTTCAGCTTGCTGGTTTATGTATGGCTCATAAATCATAGTATGACCTGCATTAAGTGAAGTTTAGTTTTAGGGAGTTGTTGTAATGCACTTTTTTATAACCTTGCCTAATTTACCAAAGCTTATGTTTGTTCTGTTCCACAGTACAATGCTCCTGCACTGTAATTGTCAGTGTAATTTAAACATAACATGAATGTTTCATAGATCATTGGTAAGAAATTATGGGATTGTATGATCTTTTAGCTTGTTTACCACTTATATAGCCTTAATGTTAGAGTGTATTAAATGGCATCATTTATCATTTTAGTCTATTAGTAGCCTTCATTTCAAGGGTCATCACCCATGTATGTAATGCACTTTCCACATGCTAAACGTGTTTAAGGCAATGGCTTCAATTGAGCAATAACATATTTGATTCTTTGTTACTAAGGATATCCATTACAGAAGTTAGTCTTCCAAAGTATCATAACTTTGGTTAATGAAATATGCTGAATATTACTAGAGGAGGAAGTTAAGGGTAGCTTCTTAATTTAAAGCTTACTTTATGTTTCCATGGGTTTTAAAATGCAGTAGGTGTCAGGTGCTGAGATTTAGCTGGAAGTAATTTCTGCTGAAAGAAAATTATACATGATCATAAGTGTCTGTCATTAGTTTACAAGGTGCACACTGCAGTCTTTGCAGTTTCTAATTTACTTTGTGACTTAGGAAGGCTAAGGTATTCAATGCTAATAATAATTTCCATGTGTGTTGCATGGCTCTTTAGAACACACATGCCTTGATGTAAGATGAAATTTCTAATGTTAAAGAGTGCACTCTAAGTAGAACATGATTGGATAACACTGAAAGGGAAATAACTTTTTTTACAAAATAAAAAAAAAGTTCTGGATAAAAATGTGTAAGAAATAAACAGCTAAGCATATGTGAAGGACTAGCAAGGCTTGCTAATGAGACCCCAGAAAATTTTACATCGTAAGTTTCCTGGAAAGGTCTTTTTACTAGCTTCCTTTTTTCTCCCCTTTTTTTTTTTTCCCCTTCCCTTTTCTCCCAGTCTGAATACTAATTGAGCAGTAATGGGACTGTTTAATGGAAAAACAATAAAAATGAGCAGTGAAACTTTGAACCTTACAGTTGACTCTAATGTAATTCCGTTATCATGGTAAGTATTGAAATCATGTTGGCAGTATCATTACCCAGTGAGGATGGAAGGGTGAAGTACAGACAAGTAATGCAATTAGGTTACTTATGTCTTTTGATGTGCACATTATAACTCAAAATACTTACAAGGAACAGGGATTGAAATACGAGTTTGAGTTCAGCTCCCTGAAATATAAAGAAAATTGTAAGACTTCTTTGTGACTACCCTAGAAATGAGGTCATACTAGAAAAGACTGCATTAGAAATAGTACCATAGTAGAAATGTAACTTCTTTTTCCCCTATTAAGTTAGTAGTAGATGCAAGAATTTAAACACTCAGCACAGTTATTCTTTGCCCTTGAGGTGTTCCGTTTCTTGATACTTAGTGTGACTTAGGACAAGTTTAGAGGTCAGTCCTACTGAAACTGCAGCAGACTTTTCTTATATATTCTAAGATCGTGTTAGGTTACAAAGGTATGTGTATAGAGTCAGCACATCGTGCTGGTGATGTACAGTCAGACTGCTGTGGTGTGTCCTGACCATTGGAGAGAGCCAGAGCTGTCTGTGACTTCAATAATTTAGTTACAGGCTGAACTGGTTTTGCCCTCATGGGTAAAATGAGTGTCTAGTTGGTATTCTGACCTTGACAGTGATGTTTATAAATGTGCCGTCTTGTTTTAAGAACAACTAAATTAATGTTATAGATCATCAGGTGGTTTTGAGGAGATGGCATGGTGAAATGATGTTTTGACTACTTATAAATTAAGCTTTCCCATTCATTGCTGAAACAAACATCCCCAAACTTCCCTGTGAATGAGGACTCTGTCAGCCTCTCCCATCACCTCAGCTGCTTGCAACAGCACTGGAGTGAAGGAGGGATGGCAGTCTGATGGAGGAGGTATTGATATTCTGACAGCAGTAAGCAGGGAAGCTGTTCAAAAGCAGGCCACAATGCAAAAATAGTCTGTTTCTATCAATGGTAGAACAGTGTCCCCTGGGGACTGTGTCATTTCCAGTGCCTAGAAAAGGTACTTGTGTTCTCTACTGCTATCTAGAAATTCTAATATGACCAACTAAGTCGACTTTTTTTCATGAAAATAGTGCTGCAATAAGTTACAAAAGAATTTCTTTCATTGTGCAAATTCTGCTTCTGAACAGAGAAGCTCTTCTTTAGGAAAAATTTAAAAATGAGAAAATGATACAATTATGATTTCAGACAACATTAATGATTTTGATCACTTTACATTAATTCTATAAACATTATTAATCTCTATGAACCTTCGTTTCATATAAACTTTTTAAAGTTGTCATGTTTACACTTGAGAACTTGATAGGCTTGACTTTTATATTTTGGTTATTGTTATTTACTTTTGGTTTATCATATTATTTAAAGTGGAGCTTCAAAGGTAAAGATACATACAAAGGTTCTGAGTTATGTGGTGCAACAAGATTTCCATAAGATATAGTTTGACATAAGTGGTAGACACGAGGGAAAAAAATGTACTCAATTTCTAGTTTAATCTTTCTAAGACTGCCTTCCTTGCTACCCTGTGGGAATAAGGGAAATTGAATAGGGTATTTTTATTGCCTTTAAAAAAAAACGGTCTTAAAAATTCCTTAGCACATAATGGTGTCCCTGAGTTTTGATTACAGTTTTTACAGTTAGTTTAACTTTGGAAGGGGAGTTTGTTTTTGTTTTGTCATCGAGATATTACATATGGGATATAAGTATCTTGTCTGATTGTTTGATAAAATTCCAAGAACAGGGTGTTTGGATACTAAGTTATGCTGATAAAACTTTTAATTTCAGTTTTGTTTTCTGTGGAGGAAAAGCAACAATTTAGTGCAACCAGCAGGATGTAATCCTGGTCCAGACCTGGTTATCTCATGCTATCTATGCACTAAAGTTAGTGCTACTTTCTTTGGCTACAGTAAGGCTTTGCCCTTGTCTGTTTATACACTGTCAGTATATGAAGCATAACTTCATGTAAAAGTACCAAATTTCTTGCAGCAGTTTTCCAGTGCCTGTAATGTTGGTATTGTGATATGTTTCCTTCCTTTCAAATGGGAGGCCAGTGTGGGTGGTGACTGAAAAGAGAGCAGTCTAGTGAAGTAGCCCCTAATATATTTCAACTTTGTCTTGTATTTTTTTTCATTCATTCATCACATCCCTGCTTCCTGGTGTAAAATCTCCTCACTTAAAATAGGATTGAACAGCAGTGTCTCTTAGGCACGGATGCTCTGTAATACTTATAGGTGTATTACTGAAATGATTTCAGATGTGTAAAGTACGGAAATCTGGCTTCATTTCACATATATACTGGTGCACTGCTTTAACCTCCTGACTGAGGCAGTTCTACTGGAGAAACTGGTGATGGTGTTGGCCCTTTTTTTCATTTTTGTGCACGCATGGTGTCTTGAGCAAAGACCAAAAGCTGTGCTGTGAGGGCGAAACATTGTTCCATGGGATAATCATAGAACTCTCTTTCTGTTGTCCTGTGAAGCCTGTACTTCTGTCTGGTTAGCCCAGTGATTACACCTTTCTCATGGGATAGTGAGGTATGGATTTAAATGAACTCCTTAGGATAAGGAGAACTCAGCCCTTACAAATCCTAGGCCTCTACTGTAGTTAGCAAACAGGCACAAAATCGACTTTCCAAGCCTGGTGGTTATGAAGGTACTGACTTTGTCTTCTGAATCCAGAAAGCAACTTCAGCCTCAGTTCTGTCTTGCAAACGGTCATTTGTTTCTGAAGTCTGTGAAAGAAGTGAAAAATTAAATTTACCCCAGAATGCAATGTTTCCTACTGTTAAGCACACAAGTTCTGATAATCATAAATTTTCAGGACAGTTAACCCTGTTAACTCACTGTTGATGCCAGCGAAGTGCAAAGCTTGGGTTGGTGAATTCTGTTTCTGGTACATAAAAGCAGTATCTTGAGAGCAAAACTTTCTTTCCCTGACCGCCCCTTTAGCTGTATTTCCCTTGCTTTTCTGGTTGATTTCAACAGCTGCAAAATCTTGTACAAAATATGGTTTGGTTAGGACCCAAATATGCACCTATTTTCTTTTATTACACCGTTAGGACGCTGTCAGTTACTTGCGTGTTTAGTTCCACTGTCTCAACTATTTACCTTTGCTTTCACCACAGACTTATGAGGCAAGAGAGTTTTGTTTCTCTTTAGCAGAGGAGTAAATAAGGTATAGAGTGACAAACAGGCTCAAGTCTACAAAAGCAGCTTCTTGACTGTTACTGACATTTATTTGTACTATTTTGGGAGAGTACCTGTCAGACCATTAAAAATACTGATCATATGAAGCCTCACTTTCTCTGCTCAGTTTCTATGCATGTGCTGTTCCAAACAAGTCCTCGTTTCTCTCCTGAGAGCAGTGGCTGGGACCTGGTGTGTTCAACTCTCTTTTATTCTATGCCCCTGTTCACTGCTGTGCTGATTGCTGTGCTGGTGTGTCAGGTCCAAGAGTCCCCATACGTGGCGTGACGAAACAGAACTTAGTGCCTTAAAATGCAGAGCATTGGCAACCTGAGTTTGCCTTTTAGGTGTTTTAACTCACGCAGTTAACACTTACATAATTCAGTTCTTTCACCTAAATTGTTCATGTATAATTTCATTCCCTTGTATATGCTGGAGCCTACTGAGGAAAATATCGTTTGAGATCTAAAACCTGTGTTACTTTATTGCCAAAAATAGTATTGTATCTTAAAACAGTATGCTACTGTTGTATTCAGTATACCAGAGGGAGCCCTCCTGTGGTTAATTTAATACCTATCAATTTTCAGGAGTGTTACTAAATAGAGTATATCTTACAGGATAAAATAGACTAGTTTCTATATTTAATTTTCTTTCTATTTAACTCAGCATTTGTAATGCATTTCAGCTAATTTATTGTGCATAGTCATTTTTGATTAATCCAAATCAAAACACAAGGTCAAGAAACCTCGGTGCATGCTGACACTCGGACTTGTAGACAAGACTACTGTGATGAAGGGGATTCCATGGCCTTATTGAAGCAGTGGGGTGTAAAATAGCTCAGTTATTAGGAGGGCATACCCAAGCTGTGTTCTGTCCCCTCACTGGGACATGATGCTCAGTTCTTCCCTAAACTTCCTGATCTCCCTGTGCAGGGAGTTTCTCTTGTGTTTGGCTGTGAAGGATTGCAGTGGTACTATAGGTACATCCTGGTCAGGAGCCAGACTGCACTGTATGTTCTGTGTGTGTAGGCAGGTGTCTGTTCACATATAGAAGAAAGAACAGTTCAGCTTTTCTGTTGTTTTTAATGCTCAGACAGGTAACTTATGGTCTTTGTTTAGCAATATGCTGATGCAGACATTTATAGCAATTGACTGCAGCAAAACTGTGTGTGTGCTAACTATTTTGATGGATTTGGGCCAGGAGTAGACATCTTGGCTACTTTAAATTAGTCTGAAAAAAAAATTAATTCAGAGATCAACAAGTTAAATGCAATGCAACTCAGGAATCCCAAGCAAAAAATTCTACATGTATTGTAAATGTTCCTCATGGTCAAAAGACCAAATTGCGCTGACCAAAAGAAATAGCAGTCCCATTCTTTTAATGGTTTCTTTAAAATGTGAAAAGGCTTCATTAGGAGATGGCAACCTTCTCAAACTTCTTTCTGAGAATTCCAGTGTGTCATGTTTTAGCCTTGGCAGGCAACTAAGCACCACACCACTGCGCTCTCACTCCCATCTCAGTGGGATGGAGGAGAGAATCCAAAGGGTAAAAGTGAGAAAACTCGTGGGTTGAGGTAAAGACAGTTTAATAGGTAAAGCAAAAGCCCCCCACACAAGCAAAAACCACAGAATCAATTCACCACTTCCCCTGGGCAGGCAGGTGTTCAGCCTTCTCGAGGAAAGTCGAGCTCCATTATGCATAACCGGTACTTGAGAAGAAAAATGCTGTCACTCCTGTTGTCACCTCTCCCTTCTTCCTTCAGTTTTATTGTGACTCTGATGCCATGTGGTAAGCATATCCCATTGGTTAGTTGTTTTCAGCTGTATCTTCTCCCAGCTTCTTGTACACCCCCAGCCTCCTCTTGTACTGGCAGGGCAGTACAAGAAGCAGGAAAGACATTGACCCTATGTAAGCCTTCCTTAGCAACAACAAGAGCATCCCTGTGTTATCAGCCCTGTTTGCAGCACAAATACAAAATACAGGCCCCTACCCGCTACTGTGAAGAAAATTAATTTTATCCCTTCCGCAATCAGCACATAATGTAAATGGGTTTTTAAGGTCAAGTCTGTAGTAATTGATTGATTTCAAACTAATTTTGACAATTGTCACATTTGGAAGGGTTTCACTGGGTGATACACTTTCTGGGTAGTCATACTGAAAATATGTCTTCAGCAGAGAAATCCTTTCCCTCTTCATAAGAAACAGCATGGGAGAGACCTGCTTGTGTTGCTTTGCACAAGAGGTAAAGAAGAGGAAGAAAATATATTGCAGGAATTTAACAGGACTTCGGGCATATTTTTCAAATTCTTTATCTTAATTTCCATGATTTTCACACATTTTTCTATGACATGGCTCCAAGTCTATACGAACACCCGGTGATTCAAGTCTGCTATTCAGTCACCAAACTAATAACAAAGAGAATTGCAGGAAGAAAAATGATGAAGTCTATGTCCAGCTAACATAGAAATATGTAGGCCACAATATCCCACTATTTTCTGGATGCTTGTACTCCGCAGGGTCAGAGCTGTCATGTTTCTGTTCAAGGTCATGTTTCACAGAGACAATGTTTCCTGATGCTGTCATTTTAAGATCTCTTGGCAGATCGTATTGAAGGAATTTCTTATTGTCTCTTTCTCTGGCCAAATCCTGTTTATTGAACACCTCTACCCTTAGGAAGCAGTCACTAGCTGAAATATGAGGCTTTCTAGTCACATGTGGATTTAACAGATAACTAGAGCATCCCTTTCCCCACTATCACCTCCAGCTGTTGGTTACCTTCCCATGTCAGAAATTTTCAGCCAAATCCCTGATGACAGGACACAATGATATTTGACAGATGCTTCACTGGATCATCTGAAACCACCTCCACAACAGTATAAGCGTATCTGCCAGACCTCTCTCTGAAGAAGTTGAAGAATTTTTTTGTGTTGTCTTCAGAGCCATGTGAACAGAGCCTGAGAACTGCAACATCAAGAAGTTTGTAAATTGGTGCTGTCTGGCAGTACTGTGGAAGTGCAGTGCCATGAAACTTGTCATGTTTGTTTCACCTGAGAGCTGCCATGTCCAGTGCAGTTTTCTGTGCATTGCCAGTTGTTTTTTTGTTTGCTTCTTTTTAATGCTAAATTTAAAGTGCAAATATGATAGAGTAGACTAGAAAATCTGGCCTGTACGACTGAAATGTTACATTGATCAGTGATAAACTGTTGATTCTGTGCTTAACAAAGCAATGGCAATTGAATAGTTTTTTTCTTAGCTATGCAGTGGTTTATGGCAGCATGCGATACTGCTAAGAGATTTAGCTAGGCAGAGTGATTATCTAAACTAGAACTTTTCAGGACACCAGTATTAGTACAGGGTGCTTTAGAAATTGGATTGCTCACTGAAGTGTGTAAGTGTAGATTTATCAGACTAACTTAAGGTGCTCATTTGCTTAAAGAAGCATAATTTTTCATACTTGTACTTAGAATAACAGATGCGTTTATTTAGAAAATTTTAGCCTGTTTACTTACTTTTGCTCTCTGAAAATAGCTTTCTATAAATTAAGTACTAGGAGAAGGCAAACAAATATTTAGGACAAATAAGAACATGTTATAGTAGTCTATGACAAGTTCCATTCATAGATGAAGATGGGGAAGAGGAAGGACTCCTTGTGTCTCTGTTCAGAGCCAATGCTTGGGAAATACACGTCCTGCAGTGTTACCAGCTCCTCTACTGTGAGATAAATATTTTATCCCATATGTTTTTGCCTCACTGCGGTTGAAAAAATCCCCCAATTTTGCATCAGATAAAACAATTTTCTGTCACAAGCAGTTTGTCTTTCTGTCCTCCAGTCCCTGGGCTAAAAGTTGCAGTTGTAATGTCGCTTCTGGGTAAACTTTGTGTAACTTTGCTGAAATTTTTTGGTTGTGTCCAAGTGGGCAAGGTCAAACCGTTTACATGGACTAGAGAGGTTTGAGACATTCCCAACCACAAGAGATAGCTCCAGCAGATACTGGCATCTGAAATCTGTTCTGCACAAGTTAACTTCACCCTTGGCAAAATTTTGCTTGTCCCTGGCAAAGCCTGCACAGATGCAGTAGCAGTTAGCCATAGCTAGATAACCTGAGGAGAGACTGTAAATTGCACCAAATCTAGTGCTGAAGCACCATCCTTCAGTGGTTCTCCAGTTCTGAATCATCTGTCTTGAACAGAATTAATACATGGTTTAATGAAATAATTGACCTTTTAATTTTTTTTTTTTTTAATATGAGAGCACAGTACCTAATGCAGTTTTTCAGCCTTTATTTTCAACATAGCAGCACACTTCCATCTCTTGCATCTTTTTCTCTTTTTTATTTGCTTTTTCTCTGGGGGAAAACCCCCACATTTCAGATTATTTAATGTTTTTGATATCTTAGTTCCTGGGCAAATTACTATATTGGATTGAGTTGTGGAAATTTTTAGATTGCTTTTTCTATAGAGCAGTAATTTCACATTAGCATGGAGAATGCACTTAAAAGACACATTAATGCCATCCAAAAAGCAATATATTTCTATTTTTCTCGGATTCTGATAAATGACTACATTTTGAGCTGCATTTGTTATGGGTACAAAATGAATGACAGGCTCGAATGGATGTTGGTTTTCCAAAATTGCTCAATATAAACTAAAGTGACATTCAAATTGCTTATCAAATTTTATAATTATAACACTAGTATAAAAATGTAAATTCAGAACTTTTATGATATTGAAAAACAAATTCTTCAATAAAGTTACAGAATCATTAAAGACACAACAAAGATAAGAACTAAAAATACTTGTAATGGCTCTAAAAATTAGCAGGGAACTAAAAAAATGACATAAAAAAACCTCACAGCAAAATATTTCTGCAGTATATATTATCTGTGTTTCACATCAGAGTAAATCTTTTCCAGCATCCTTGGGCATCCTTGACATAATTCCCAGTAATGGTGAAGCAGTGGGGATTTCTCTAAGCACATGGAGATGCTCCTCCATGGAGGTCAGATTTTATTTTGAGTGATATTGCTTGAACTAGATAGCCTGAGAAGAGTGTTTTTTTATATCTCTATTTTCCCTAAAGTAATCCATTTAAGAAATACAAGCCCAATGAAAGTGCAGCCAGAACATATATATTAGCCTGTGCTTTGCTAACGTGAAAGTGATGTTCACCTCCACCAACTGCTTATACTAATGGATTTTGACAACTGCCATTTTTAGTAATGTATACAGACATGCCATGTGAGCAGGAAGAGCTTCAGAGGAGGACAGGAAACTTCTGGAATTCCATCAGGGAAAGCAGCAAAGCTGCAGAGGGATGGGGAATAAATTGGACTGGAAACATAGTCCATTACCTTCTGTAATCTTTCCCTGTCTTCCCCGTCTTCTTGCTCCCCGAGGAGAGGGTGCACCAAGAGCAGTAAAGACGCTGAGACATTGTTTAAACCATTCATACACAAAGTGCTGAGAGAAACTACTTGACAAAGAGTTGTTATTAATGTGACACTTACTTTCTATAAAACTGAGGTGGTTTCTCAGCAAAATTCCAAGTGCTGTAGTGCGTGTGCTGACTCCACAATACTGCAGTCGCTGAAGATAAAGGTGTTTTCTTTGAAGCAACTTCAGTATGAACATGTGAGAGACATTTTTCTTCAAATGCTCAAGACTCACAACAGATGTCTCCTTCAGAAGCAATGAAGGAAAAATGCATTTTATATTGGGAACAAGGAAATGGAGATGGCATCATGCTAAGCAGCAACCTGCTTCTGCATCTGGAATGGATGCGAATGACAAATGAACATGGAAGATTCTGGTTTCAGCTGAGACAATTTAGAGCCATTTTCTTCATAGTGGCTGGTATGGGGCTGTGTTTTGGATTTGTGCTGAACACAGTGTTGATAATACAGAGATGTTTTAGTTATTGCTGAGCAGGGCTTATACAAAGCCAAGGCCTTTTCTGCCTTTCATTCTGCCATGCTGGGGAGGCAGGTAGGGGTTCATGGGAGGTTGGGAGGGGACACAGCCGGGACAGATGACCCAAACTGACTAAAAGGGTATTCCAGACCAATGGCATCATGCTCTGTATGTATGGAGGGAAGAAAGAGGAAGGGGAAAAACATTTGGAGGGATGGTGTTTGCCTTCCCAAGTAACCATTACCTGTGATGAGGCCCTGCTCTCCTGGAGATGGCTGAACACCAGCCTGCCTGTGGGAAGCAGTGAATTCATTCCTTGTTTTGCTTTGCTTGTGTGCGTGACTTTTGCGTTCTCTATAAACTGTCTTTATTTCGACCCATGAGTTCTCTGGCTTTTACCCTTCCGATTCTCTCCCTGATCCTGCTGGTGAGGGAGTGAGAGAGCAGTGGTGTGGGGCTTGGCTGAGGGCTGGGGTTAAACCATGACAGTCCTTTTCGGTGAGCCAGACAGGAGTCAAACCACTGAGTTAGTGGCAGATTTGACTGGGATGTATTAGGCTGAATTTATATCTGTTAGTGGTAGCTGGTGGTGAGCAGGCTCCTGTGCTTGCCATGGGCTTGCTTTACTGACTGTATATTAGAATATAGTGCTTGTTAGTGGCTGCTTTTTGCTTTCGCTGCCTGCTGTAGAGCTGTACTGTTTATCACCTGGCTGAATTGTTCTTGGGAATGTTTTAATAACAGCCATGGCCATGTGCCTGGCCTGGAAGGGGGCCAGAGTGTTGCTGCTGTTTTCTGTGCTGCTGTACTGGACAGGCTGGAACTCCAGTGTGTACCTGAGTTGAAGGGGCTGTGATGTGTGAATGAGTCCATGATAGACCAGCAGCCCATGGAGGACCCCACACCAGAGCAGGTGGCTGCTTGAACGAGATGGTGACATGTGACCCTGTGATGGAGCAGGTTTGCTGGCAGGACTTGTCATCTCACGGGGAACTGACACTGGAGCAGTTTGTGAAGAATGGCAGCCTGTGGGAAGGGCCCGTGTCGCAGAGGTTCAAGGAGGACTGTCTCTTGTGGGCAGGACCCCAGACTGGAGTGGGGGAAGTAAAGATTACTGTGCAGACTGTGGTGAATCAGGCTGTCCCCCAGTGGCCCATGGAGAGCTATGATGTGGACTGTATTAATGGTGGACTCTAGCAGGAACCCCTTCTTGTTAGCCAGGCTGGGGGCAAGTGGAGGAGTTCATTGGAATGGGTGTGCCTTTTAATTCTTGTAAGCCATGATTTGAGTTTTGTGTTACAGGAATTACTATAACAGGAACCACCTGAACTAATGTAGGAGAAACAAGTTCATGTCCTGGAGATTGCTGAACACCTGTCTGCTCATGCGAAGCAATGAATTAATTCCTAGTTTTGCTTTGCTTGTGTGTGTGACTTTTGCTTTCCTTACGAAACTGTCTTTATCTCAACCTATGAGTTCTCTGTTTTTTATCCTTCCAGTTCTCTCTGTCATCCTGCTGGTGGAAGAGTGATTGAGTGGCTGCGTGGGGCTTGGCTGTTGGCAAGGGTTAAACCATGACAGAGACCAAGGCCAGGACTGTACACTTCATAACCCCTTCAAAGACATAGATTTTGGAAAAACGTGCCGCTTCCTTGTGTTGTGGAAATGTTTGTTCTCTGATTTATAAGAGTGAAATCTTTCTGAATTAAGTTTAAAACTAAAATTCAGTGAGACCTGAAACTCTTCCTCAATGCATTTTGAAGAAATTGTTAGTAGAATAGATTCTTCAGAGGTAGTTGTTAGTGTGTGTTTTGAGTTTTTCCTCGTACTTATATGTATACACGTATATATGTGCACTCGTGTATGTTTGTTTATGGGCAGAAGGTGAAGAGACCATCTTTGCTTCCTAGAGGGAGAGGAAATTTATTTTTCTTAGTGTAGCACGCCAGCAATCTTGAGAGGAGTGGAACAATTTTGTGAAAAACACCATGCAAACATGAAGCATATGTTAATGAGTATAAATTCGGTACTATCTACAGTGTCTTTGGCATTTTTAAGTTGGGGGTTTTTTTAATAAATTTGGAGGTTTTTGGTTTTGTCTCTCGTCCCTCTTTAAAAACAGATTTTATGTGGGCTGACTTTATGTTCAGTTTTTGAACAGCCATAACTTCCAACAATCTACTGAATGTTTTTTCCTTCTCTACTTGAGAAGTCTTGAAATCTGTAGTAAATAATGATGTTGTCTCATTTTATTTATGCCCTTGATTATTTTCAGTCTTTCCTGTTAGTCATGTCTACTCTTTAGACAGTAGACTCACATACAGATTTTTTTATTTAGGAAACCATACACAAGATTGTTCAAAGATACTTGCCCAAGGCTGCTGTCCTTATAATACACTTTGCTAATCTGCTGGTCTCCTGGCATGCTTGATCTAAAATCAAACAACTGACCTTCTCTTCCATTTAGTAACCTTCTTCATATCGCAGATTAATCTCCAATTTACTCATCTGGTTGTTCGAGAGACCAGCAACTATCTTTTAATGATAGTGGAGAAGCTGCCAGAATGTTAGAATGGAAGTGATAGGAAAGAAACATGAAAGTAATGAAAATATACACCAAGGAAAATAATAAGGAAAATATATCCCATCAAATATATTTCTTGAACTTCTAAGTTGTGTTGCTATCATGTTTCCTATGCCTTCTCTTTTGTGTTCTAGTCTGCATGTCTGGCGTATTTTCATATCATATTATTATTTTTTTAAATGCATACTAACTGCAACCTTGCTTCTCTGTTTTAATTTATTATAGCATATTAGTAAAGCTGCTTTGGAATACCGTGGATTAATGATGCATTTAAACTCTTTTAAAACGACCCTGGGCTAGGTCAATTATTGAAGTAATGCCAGTGAGGAATATTTTATTTTGACTGCAGTAAGCTCTTAGTTTTATGTTAACTGCGTTGTACAAACATGACCTGTGGGCTTTTAATGTTGTAGTGAATTGGAAACATGTGAATAAAGCATGCTTTATATTTGCATGGAGCAAACTAAGTCTCCTTCTTGAGAGGAGATTCTGTCTTGTTTTCTTTTGTTGTACACGGGGTCACCTTTTGTGCAAGTGCTCTGAGAATATAGGGCACTTATATTTTTTTGATATAAAGGGAAGGCATAGTGAGGTGTGGGCCCTGCTTCTGGCGTGTTAGGCGTCACTGCAATCAGCCCTTCTACATCCCCCCAAGTTTACACAGACCCATGCTGCTGCACCTGTACTCGCCCTTTCTCTGCAGCCTGAAGGATGTTATTTGTGGTGCAGTGGGAGAATTCTGTGATACTGCTTATTTCCCAAAACTTCATTTGTAAAAGCAGTGCACTTAATTTTTTCTTGTAACATTCCCATCCTTAATTATTGCAATATTTCTTTTCCTCTTTGGAAGTGTAAAGTGTTACTTGCTGTGTACTGCTTTTGAATTGAGTTAGAATGAGCACTTATTATGTATTTTTCAAAATGCGAGGATATGTTTTTTTCTCATCCCAAACATGTCTCTATGTTTTAATCTAATCTACTTTTCTCTGCAAAACTGCACTGTAATTACTCTACTAGATTCCAAGATGATGGGCAGCTTATGCTGCAAATTTAAAAAACAAACAAAAATCAAGTCTAAATTTTAGTAGCACAAATTGTGTCAATAAAACTGGTATCAGTCAGTCTTCAACGATATTGGACTTCACAGGTTTGGCAGTGCTTGGGAAGCTTGACTTGCTCATGAAGTTTTACAAGTAACTTTAGGCTGTGGTTGTTGTTTTTTGTTAAATAGGTCTTCTGGAAGAGGAGCTGAAAACTGACTCTAATCATGGCCTGAAAGTGCACCTATACCAAACTTTTAGAAATTTGCTTAAAATAAACGGATGGTACACTTCTCCAGAAAAATGTTTTCAAATAGTTTAGTGGCCCATTAACTATTTAAGAGGGATAAAAACAGTTTCTAATATGTTCCATGCCTAGGAAACAGAAGCATAAAAAAATGATCTGTGCATTCAATGGCTAGGGTTTGGAATATACATTATAGTGAAAAGAGTTTATGTGATGGAATGGAGAGAAAATAAGGAAGTGGGAAGTTTGGGGTAGAATATAAGTAGAATTTTGCTGCTGTATTTCAGGATCCCTCCATATAATCCTCTTTCTTTGTCTAGCCCTCTAAAGAAAAATGTGGATAAATTATAAAATAATGTTTACAGGGAAGTAAATAATCCTAGGTTTACATATGCAGCAATAACTTTTGACACAGTAATTGCTACTCAGGAAGGAGCTCTTGATGCTTATATTAGTTTTATGAAAATGTTAGCTTTCATTTCAAAGAGAACAACATTGTTATGACTACTGCGTAAATTCATTGTGTACTCTCAAATATTGTACAGTCCTTGTGCAATCATAATCATCACAGATGGGATAGAAAAAATAACCTATTAAGGGAGACTGAATTAAGTAAAGGCTTCGTTGTTGTATGACTGATGAGAGGTCTGAGAATATGATAGGAGTGCCTGAGAAAAGAGTAACATTGGAAAGATATGCAGGCATCACTTTATTGACTCTTTCTTTCAATAGAAATAATAGCATCAAATTAAATACTGTACCAGTATCAAAACAAATGGCAGGTAGAGATCTGTGTACAATAGATTATTAAGATGTGGAGCTTTCTGAACCAGGGATTGTGGATATTAAAAGCTTACATGGCTTTGAGAAACAATTGAATACATTCATGGAGGAAAAATACATTAGGGAAAAAAGGCAGTGCCTCTGGCTTGCAGTGTCCTTGAACCATCATTTGCTGGAGTCTGGAAGAGCATTGTGGGGAAGTGAAGTTGTTTGTTTGCCATATATTTATCTCTTTCTGTAGGATTTGCTGTTGTTCACTGTCAGAAACAGATAGTGAGCTAGATGGACCTTTTTGTATAACTTAAAAAAGTCATTCTTAAACTAATAATGTGTAAGTTAAAGTCGTCCGTAGTAGTTGCTGATGGGAAACCAAGTTGAGGAACAGCAGATGATTTTGAATGAGTTTCTTCATGACAGAGAATGTTCTGATAAGCCAGAAAGAGTAGTATTGCCAGGCAGGTTCAGTGTTGCTTCTCCACAATGAATTTGAGAAATCTTTGAGAATCACTGAGAAAGCACATATCCTAGATTAAGTATAACTGTAATAATATGCATTTTCCTATTATAAATGTATGTCTTGGTGTATGAGTTAATATTTGAGGGAGACTAATGACACAATTTCGAGATTTGAAACTTCAGTGGATACTTACAGAGGCATTTATGGCCATCCTCTATTACTTGCTAGCAGTAGGATCCTAGAGTGTTCTGCGTAGTTAGTTTGCTTTTAAATTTTATGCAACTTTTTCTCTATTTGAAATAATGTTAAATTTCTCCTCCTCAGGTTGAAATATAGAAGATGGGCATGCTGAATATGGTAAAGTGTCATAAGAACACCTTCAGCCTGAGATCTTGGTATTGTTCAGTATATGTGAAACAGCTTGGAGGGGTTGTAGGTTTATATTTCTGGTTTTTTGTTTAATATGGAAGGAAAATGTTTTCTTAAATCTATACATTGCACATGAAGAGGAGATTATGACCTTAAAATATTCACATTACTCTGAGGAATGTCTACAGAGCTGTACATTCATTACCCTCTAACCTGAACTCTTGAGTGAATATAGATATGAAAGTGATAGTTTGCTATTTACAAAAGGTTCCCATTTTCCTGGTATTGAACTTTGTTTGATGTCAAAGTTCTGTTTTTTATTTCAGTATGAATAAAATCTACCAGGAATGTGCATCTTAAGCATACAGGACTAAAGAAAATATCTTTTCTCCCCCCTGCCTCAGTAGAGGTTACTTACAGGAAACATTATTCATTAGGGTGCTATAGGCTGTAATTGTCAGGGATTTGCCCAGTACTCACCAGACCAGCACTTCATAGTTTGCTGACACTAACTGGTGAAGATAAAAGCTCATCTCTTTTTTGCTTTCTTTTCTTTTTTTTCACTTTCTTTTTTTTTTTTTTAATAATATGAAATTGCTAATACAAAGTAGTACATCTAAGATGGAAAAGCTGTTTTTAAAGAGTCACAGAGTCCTTTAGCTTGGAAAGACATCTAAGATCATTGAGTAAACCATTAACCCAGCACTGCCAAGTGCACCACTAAACAATGTGGTGCATTTACATGTCTTTTAAGTACTTCCAGGGATGGTGACTCCACATTTCCCTGGGCAGCCTGTTGCAATGTTGGATGACTGTTTTAGTGAAGAAATTTTTCCTAATATCCAATCTAAACCTCCCCTGGTGCAACTTGAGGTCGTTTCCTCTTGTCATAGGAAGAGGAACTCCTGCTTGTTAGCTGGGAGAAGAGACCAACTCAATCCCTTGTCTATAGCCTCCTTTCAGGCAGTTGTAGAGAGTGATAAGGCCTCCCCCAAACCTCCTCCAGGCTAAACAGCCCCAGCTCCCTCAGCTGCTCCTTGGAAGACTTGTGCTCCAGACCCTTAAGCAGCTTTATTGCCCTTTTATGGACACACTCCAGTGCCTCAATGTCCTTCCTTTAATGAGGAGCCCAGAACTGGACACTGCACTCGAGGCCTCAGCAGAGTACAGGGGGACAATCACTGCCCTGGTCCTGCTGGCCACACTGTTTCAAATAGAAGCCAGGGTGCCATTGGCCTTCTTGGCCACCTGAGTGCACAGCTGGCTCATGTCAACCAGCGCCCTGAGGTCCTTTTCCACTGAGCAGCTTTCCAGCCACTCTTTCCCAAGCCTGTAATGGTGCATGGGGTGTTTGTGATCCAAGTGCAGCAATCCACTCAGCAATCTCCTAGAATTTAGTTTCAGAGTCATAGAATGGGTTGGGTTGGAAGGGACCCTAAAGATCCTTTTGTTTCAATGCCCCTGCCATAGGCAGGAACACTTTCACTGAACCAGGTTGCTCAGAGCCCCATCCAACCTCACCTTGAGCATTTCCAGGGATAGAACATTGTTGCTCTGAAAAATTTCTTCCTTATATCTGTTGTGGTTGAACAGCAGTAAGCAGCTAAGAACCACACAGCTGCTTGCTTTCTTCCCTCTTGACGGGATAGGGAAGAGAATTGATTGAGTAAAACAGAGAAAACTCAAGGGTTGAGACAAAAGCAGTTTAAGAAATAGAGCAGAAGCTGTGCATATAGGCAAGGCAAAACAGGGAATTCAGCTAGGAACAGCCCGGAAAAACAGGGCTTCATCTCACATAACAAACACCATCACTCCAAATGTCCCCCGTTCCTCCCTGTGCCCCCAGCTCTGTTTGCTGAGCATGGTGCTGTTGCTGTATGTTACGGACTATCCCTTTGGTCAGNGAAGACTTGTGCTCCAGACCCTTAAGCAGCTTTATTGCCCTTTTATGGACACACTCCAGTGCCTCAATGTCCTTCCTTTAATGAGGAGCCCAGAACTGGACACTGCACTCGAGGCCTCAGCAGAGTACAGGGGGACAATCACTGCCCTGGTCCTGCTGGCCACACTGTTTCAAATAGAAGCCAGGGTGCCATTGGCCTTCTTGGCCACCTGAGTGCACAGCTGGCTCATGTCAACCAGCGCCCTGAGGTCCTTTTCCACTGAGCAGCTTTCCAGCCACTCTTTCCCAAGCCTGTAATGGTGCATGGGGTGTTTGTGATCCAAGTGCAGCAATCCACTCAGCAATCTCCTAGAATTTAGTTTCAGAGTCATAGAATGGGTTGGGTTGGAAGGGACCCTAAAGATCCTTTTGTTTCAATGCCCCTGCCATAGGCAGGAACACTTTCACTGAACCAGGTTGCTCAGAGCCCCATCCAACCTCACCTTGAGCATTTCCAGGGATAGAACATTGTTGCTCTGAAAAATTTCTTCCTTATATCTGTTGTGGTTGAACAGCAGTAAGCAGCTAAGAACCACACAGCTGCTTGCTTTCTTCCCTCTTGACGGGATAGGGAAGAGAATTGATTGAGTAAAACAGAGAAAACTCAAGGGTTGAGACAAAAGCAGTTTAAGAAATAGAGCAGAAGCTGTGCATATAGGCAAGGCAAAACAGGGAATTCAGCTAGGAACAGCCCGGAAAAACAGGGCTTCATCTCACATAACAAACACCATCACTCCAAATGTCCCCCGTTCCTCCCTGTGCCCCCAGCTCTGTTTGCTGAGCATGGTGCTGTTGCTGTATGTTACGGACTATCCCTTTGGTCAGTGTGAATCAGCTGTCCCACCTGCATCCCCTCCCAACTCCTTGTGCGCCTCCAGCTTACTTGCTGGTGGGGCAGTATAAGAAGCAGAAAAGGCCTTGACTTTGTGTAAGCCCTGCTCAGCAAAAATGAGAACATTCCAATGAGAACAATGTGTTATCAACATTGTTTTCAGCACAAATCCAAAACTTAGCTCCATACCAGCTACTAGGAAGAAAGTTAACTCCATCCCAGCCCAAATCAGGATATACCTAATCTAAATCTACACTCTTTCAGTTTATAGCTATTGTCACTTGTCCTATCATTACATGCCTTTGTTAAAAGTACCCCTCTGGCTCTCTTGTAGGCCCGTTTTAGGTACTGGAAAGTTGCTATAAGGTCTCTCTAGAGCCTTCTCTCCTCCAGGCTGAACAACCTCAACTCTCCTATCCCGTCATCATAGGAGAGTTGCTCCAGCCTGTGATCATTTTTATGGCTGTCCTCTGGATTCCAACAAGTTCATGTCCTCCTTATGCTGGGGGCTGCAGAGCTCAGTACTCCAGATAGGATCTCACCAGAGCAGAGTAGAGGGTCAGAATTGCTTCCCTTGGCCTGCCAGCCATGCTTCTTGTGATGTAACCCAAAATTTGGTTGGCCTTCTGCACTGTAGGTGCACATTTCTGGCTCATGGCAAGCTTCTTGTCAACCAACATCTCCAAATCCTTGTCCTCAGGTCCACTATCAACCGATTCTCTGCCCAATCTGTATTTGTACTTGGAATTGCTTTCAAGATCCCTCTGGATGCACCACACAGGTCGGTGGTGTTGGCAGACTTGCTGAAAGTGTGCTCAATCCCACTGTCCATGTTGCCTACCAAGGTGTTAAATGGCACCTTGTCTTGATACTGACCCCTGAGGAATGCTGCTCATCATCATTCTTTGTTTGAACATTGAACCATTGCCCACAATCCCTTCCTTCCTTCCCTTCCTTTTCTTTATCCACTGAGTGGTCTATCCATAAAATCCACATCTTTCCAGTTTAGAGACAAGAATTTCATGCAGGACAGTGTGAAATGCTTTGCACAAGTCCAGAACCATTGCATACTTACTTGCTAAAATCTGCTCCTATATGGCACTTTTATGTATGATGTAGAAATTTGTTTGATTTCNTGCTTCCCTTGGCCTGCCAGCCATGCTTCTTGTGATGTAACCCAAAATTTGGTTGGCCTTCTGCACTGTAGGTGCACATTTCTGGCTCATGGCAAGCTTCTTGTCAACCAACATCTCCAAATCCTTGTCCTCAGGTCCACTATCAACCGATTCTCTGCCCAATCTGTATTTGTACTTGGAATTGCTTTCAAGATCCCTCTGGATGCACCACACAGGTCGGTGGTGTTGGCAGACTTGCTGAAAGTGTGCTCAATCCCACTGTCCATGTTGCCTACCAAGGTGTTAAATGGCACCTTGTCTTGATACTGACCCCTGAGGAATGCTGCTCATCATCATTCTTTGTTTGAACATTGAACCATTGACCACAATTCCTTCCTTCCTTCCCNTGCTATGTAGTCCCAGCTCTTATATGCAAGTTGCAATATGATCCAGTCAGCTATACTGTTGACCAGGTGTTAGGGCTTGAATTTCAGATCTATAAAATTTCTTGTAGAGTATTTAATAAAGATCAACAGGGTTTTGGAAAAGAACAGACTTCACTGGCATAATCCCCGTTGCCAGAGTAAAGCTTCTGTTGCCTTCAATGGGAACTGAGTTTTGTAATCAGTGCTGTCAATCACCATCTGGACTGACACAATTTTGCCATAGAGAGAGTCCGTCTTTTCTGGGCTGCCATCTGTTAGGCAGTTTCTTCTGACTTGTTTCCAGTATCAACCTTTATACCTTCTTTCATGTTTGCTTTTGTGCTCCAAGCAACCTCTCAAATCCTCATTCTCCCTGCTGTTTTCAAAATATGTTTTTGAACACCAGTGAACACAATGAAGTATCCTAGCAATAATGTCTATTACCAAACCCTGGGCAACATCCCAATCATCTGAAGAAAATCTGTTAGGAGGCTAAGGCTTGGAAGGCATTGATCCCAACCCCTTTTCTCATCCCTACAAGCGGTATTTCAAAGCAGTGGCTGAGGGAGAAGTTTGAACCACTGATTACTTTGTATCATTGCTGTGGATAAAAGAAATCGGTTAGTATGACAGTTAACCTAATAATAGCTTACGAAAGTATCAGCTCTTGTAGGTTTAAAAATAAGATCGAGTAGCATTAATCTAATGGTATAACTGTTTTTGAAAGGCTTTTACTCAGCAAAGCCAGATTTATGAAGTCTTAAAAAAACCCAGTAATTTTGAGCTAGTGGATGCTAACAGTCCTGCCCACAGTGTTTTCACCCTGACATAGTTAAATTCCAACAATTTATTTGACACTTCATAAGCAAATGGAACAAAAAGTGTGAACCCAAAACCTTTTGGTTTGAGAGAGAAAACAAAAGAATATATTTTAAATGGTAATTACATAAGGGGTGCATCTTCTTAATAAAATAAAGAACAGTAGTTACCATGTGTTCTCATTAATGAATGTTAAATATAATTCACACGTGTTATTCATGCATGGAGGAGATGTCTGTGTATCTGAACAGCAGCCTTTCTTTCAAGTTTTTTCAGGGTTGTGATTTTTCCAAACAAAATTTGAGTGAACTCTTCTTGGCTTGTGAATTTGATTTGAACTGTAAGTAAGGATGATTTAGAGTTTCAAAGCGATAGAAGAAGCAGTTACTTTTATAGTAGCAGCCTTTTTTAGTGTGTGTATAAATATATCTATCTATATCAGTAAAAAAACTCCCACCAAAGTCCTTCACATTGTGGTGTACCTGTAGATAGCCTATAGATAGAAACAAAGCAATTGATGTGTTCATACTGTATTCATTCTTGAGAAATAGCCCTGGCTCTAAAGGTGAGAAAATATCACAACAATTATGTAATAGATAATTCAAATAGATTTTACAGGATTAACCTTGCCAACACCTTACGATGCTCATGGTTATTTTGCATAAAAATTAATAGTAGAATACTGTGTTGGAAAAGTATAACAGCATTGCAGTCTGATTAAAAGCTGTCATGCAATATCTCTAGATACTCTCATTTTTTAAACTGTATTGAAATGAGAATAAGCAATATTCTTTCTGAGAAGCTAAGCCAGCATAAGATACTTTACTTTTTTCCAAATATGAAATCCACTCCTTGCTGGGAAATAGTGTGGATGACCAAATATTGTCATGTTGCCTGACAACTGAGACTCTCGTCATGACTTACCTTCTTTGTGTGATTTGCTTCCCTTGTTTTTAAGATGCATCTGGGAGGTCTTCTTCTGGAAAGCAGTTCTCAATTGCGGGAGTTTCACATGGGAACCAGATGACCAGTGATTGTTGTCTGACTGATGTTACTGCTGAGCTTTACCTTACAACGGTTTCTTGAAGGCTTTTTCCTCTCTGGTGGATGCTGCGGAGAGCTGGGTATATCCAAGCTTTTTTTCTCCTAAGACAAGACAGTTGTGTTTATCTTTCATCTCCAAATGTATGGTGTTATTCTTCTACTGTTCCTCCTGTAGAGAAAAGTGAAGAAATGAGTCTGACAGAAAACTTAGAGAGGTTTTTCATCCAGATTAGTGACACACTGAAGTATTTTTCAGTCGTACATTAAATTTTCAAGGTTACCCAAGCAATCAATCTGAACTACTTCTGCTGTGGAAAACTGTTGGTTTCCTTCCTTTTTCTTTTCCTTCTAAACAGTCAAATATATAGAGGGGGAAAATAAATTGTCATTTGAACTTTGTCACCAAATTTACTTAAGGTCTTTCTGTGGAACAATAGTAGGTGGGAGCAAGCATGAAAAATCTGGCTGTAATGTATCAGCTCTCAGCGGCTTTTGTAGGTTACCACACTCATATTTTTCAAGACAAAGCTCCAGAAGGTCCTAATTAGACTTTTTATTGGTCCGTCTTGGAATTTTTCTGATTCTTAGCTGAAATGGGGAAAAAAATTAAAGTCTGTGAAACAACCACTGTCCTGTTGTCACCCAACTGCCTCACTCTCCCCAGTCAAATTCTCTAGGCTGGGGACTGCCCTCATTCAAGTGGCCTGTGAGCTTGTGATGTCATAGCCTATGTAGAAGGAGCACATATATGATCAGTTTTTCTTTCCAGGCAGTGAAAAGCTTACGGTTAAGATGCTGCTTGAAATTGTAATAAAGCAGCAAATGGGAGTTTTTCACATGCAGCAAAAGGATTTGTTGTTGCTTCAGTCTTTGTTGGATTTCTCTGAGTGATCTCTTGAAGTGCATTTTATCAGTACGGGGACTTTCATTATGCTTATTTGGAGGCACAATTCCATAGTTTTATCACTTTTCTTAGACTAGGTGCTGAGCAGTTAAGAGCCATGAATCAGTCTTCCTGCAAAAGCAGCTGATTTTGAACACCTTCTATGATAGGGTAATCAATTACACATGTAGTCATCGGGGAACTGTAAAACGACAAGTCATTTGATAGTGAGGGATCATATCTAGAGCTGACTGAGCTTCTTCATGTATTTTAGTAATGTGCTGTGTGTTGGAAGTTCTCTGAAGCAGAGGTTTCCCAAGGAAAGTTCCCCACTTTTATAGAGTCATGTGAAAAATCTGGGCATTATTAGGACCTAGGTAAAAATTACTACTACTTAATTTTACTATGTAAACATTTTAATAAATATTGCTCATCTTTTCTATGTAACTATTAGCTTTTAATTTGTAACTTTTTGCCTTTTTCACTTTGTTTACACTGAATAATCACAGTATATTTACAAAATATGAACTTCTGTGTTGGGTAAAATATTTTTTTTTTATTTGTCTTGTCAGCATCAGCCCCTCTCCAGCCCTATCTAGTAAGAGGTGTTAGAGAGTATTTTTTTTTAGTTCCTGTGATGGATGGTGATGGAATATCATGCTCACAGGGAAAATTATTTCTTCCTAATCCTTGTCAGTTAGTGGTTGGCTTATTTCCTGTAGTCTGAAGACTTATAGCCCATATTCTAGTTCATACAGTACTTCATTTTAGTTGACTTCAAATTTTGTTCATTACTGACTCCTAGTTTGGCAATGTTATTTTTCTTTATTGTCTTCACTTGGACAAAATCAGTCAAGAGGCCATCATTCTAACAGAAAAATGTGACCGATTGCTTTAAAAATAAATGATACTTGCACTGACACAAGAGAGAAAAAAACATTCATTAAATCTCATGTTGGAGAACTCTTATCACTCTTTTCCTATTGCATTTGACATTGCCTGAAAGACTGTTATATATTTGTTTATTTTTAGAGACTATTGTTCTCTTTTAAATCTGCTCTACAACTTGAGGAAAGCAGTGTTGCTTTCGAACAGAAATTTACAGAAGCAAGACACTGCATCTTTCTGTTGTAATAAGGGGCTACTTCATGAAATATCTCTTTTAAAAAAGTTTGACTTTGGCAGGGAAAAAACCCCAAAATATAAGGAGAATCAGAGGCTGCTTTAGGGCATACAGATTGAAAACCTGTGTCCTTTTCTCAAGAACATAATAACATTTGTAAGTGAGACCTTCAGCATGTCATGCTCATTTTAATAATTTCTTTTGAAGTGCTGAAAAAGCAAACTACTTTAACTTAGTTTACTTTTTACCTGAAAATTGGCCTACTCTTCTACTCAATATCCTGCTCATGTACATAGCTCATGCAAAACTAATGTTGTATTACACAAAAAAGATGTTGACCTGTTGGAACGAGACCACAGGAGGCCACTAATTTGGTCAGAGGCCTGGGACACCTCTCCAGGAAAGACAAGATGAGAGAGTTTGGGCTGTTCAGCCCGGTGAAGAGAAGGTGGCAGAGAGACATTATGGCACCTTCCAGTAACTAGAGGGGTTTCAGTAACTCGCCTACAGGTGAGCTGGAGAGGGACTTTTCACAAGGCTATGTAGTGACAGAGCAAGGGGAAATGGCTTCAAACTGAGGAAGGGTAGATTTATGTTAGCCATTAGGAAGATGCTCTTTCCTGTGAGGGTGGTGAGACCCTGTAAAAGGTTGCCCAGAGAAGTTGTGGACTCCGTATCTCTGGAGGTGTTTAGAGCCAGACTGAATATGGCTTTGAGCAACCTGATCTAGTGGGAGGCATCCCTGCCCGTGGCACTGGGGTAGGAACAAGATGATCTTTAAGGTCCCTTCCAACCCAAACTGTTCTGAGATTCTATGATAATCACACAGTTGGAAAGGCAGATATCCTTTCAGGGTTAAATGAATTGAATTATGTTTCAGTTCATTTTTAAAGGAATTTAATTTGTAAGGAATTATGTTTCAGTTCATTTTTTAAGGAATTTGATATAAGCCAATAAGAAAGTGACAAATTATTTTGGTTTTATCATAGACTAAAACTAAAATAGAGCCAGTTTCAATTAGAGCATATTTAAATACCCTGAGAAGAGGATATGGTATAACCAGACAAACAGCTTTCCTGTATTTTTCAAACTGGTAAACAGATTCAACGAAAGCCACATATTTTGAGTGTGCTTGCCTCAATTTCTTTGTCCGGCTCAGTGCTTCGATAACTAGTTCCTTTCCATGGAAAAAAATACCAGTTTAAAAAATGCACTAGCTATTATAGTGGCCTCGTTTCTCCTTTCAGATTCCTTGTGGGTTTATCCCACAGTGTTGTGGTTTTCAGGGGCTGTGACTTCAACTTTACAATCCTTTCATTTCAGTCCTCAAGACTGATTTTTGGTTGAGTGACACAGAACACATCATTCTATTTGCCTGTAAAACACACCAAGCTTCTCTCTTTCACTTTAATACCACAGCATCATTTGTTGCTTTCACCTGAAATGAACATTTGTAGGGTAAAAGAGATCTGTGACTAAATAAAAATTCAGCAAGTAAGGCCGTCATTATATATTCTACATTGCTGAAAGAGATAACACATTAGAACAGCTGCCAAATTACCTGTAATGAACATCTACACAATACAAGACTCTCTGCATATTGATGAAGTTGTGATTAACACCTATTAACAAGATGGAATTTGTCAATGAAAAAGTAAAGATGATTCAGTGCAATATTCAGAAAGAATAGCTGTCTGTGAAGTTTCCTGATTTTGGGCATAGTATTTTTAAATTGTTGTTGGAAATCTGCTAATGGTTTGAAAACATGCTTTGAAAAACTGTGTTCATAGCTACTAAGAAAAGGAAATGTGTTGCAAAATGATGCTTTAATGGAAAAAGTAGTGGGTCTGTCTTTCTTGCTTTTTCCCTCACACCCACTCAGTCCCCACTTCTGACTGAGTTAAACGATCAGAATTAAACCATCAGAATTTTTCTTTTTTTGCATGTCAGGTCTCAAATTTCCGTGGAACTGTCTATCTAGATTGTTTCTTTTTCTCTTTCCTTATTTTATTCTGCATTCAAACTCCATAAAATTTTCTGTAGTAACCTATGATAGAAGGATACAGTAATTACTCTAATACCAACCCTGTCAATACACGTAGAATAATATAGAGAGCACATGGATTTCTCTGTAGAATACTTAGGGGTTTTTTTTTTATGCTCCTAAAATCTAAGGAGATAAGCAGGGACAATGCATGGAGTATTCCAATTTCTTTTCAAGTAGGACATGGGACTTCATGGCACAAAAGTCAGCTTTGAAACTTTTCTTGGGTTTTAACCAGCTGGGAACCCTAGGGTGGTGTCTCAGCTCTGGTAATGCCATAGAAACCTGTGAATCTATGATGATGATGAGTCTATGAAATCCACCTTTAGAATTTTTGAGTTTGTCCTTTGATTTGTTTGACTTAAGGCTTGGTCTGAAAAGAGGTCTGAATGTTCAAAGTGCTGAGCTTTTCAACACGTAGTGCTTAAGGCAAATTCAGAGTGATCCAGATGCCTGTTTCACCCCCAGGGTTAAATGTCTTGATCATGTGCTTACTTGTGACCCACTTGACTTAAAGAGCGGGGGAATGAGCCTGCATGAAAGTAGCTGGAAAAAATGCTGCTCAAGGCTGCTCAACATGTGATTCCTTCATGGCATCCTTCTTAAGAAGCCAAGCTGAGGGGGCATGTTGACAGCTTTCCTCAGTGATGACCCTGAAACCGTATCTTAGCATCCTTTATCTGGCGGAGATGTAGTGGCAGATGTTTTTTATCCTTTTTTTTTTTTTTTTCCTTAGCATTTTTCTCTCAGACATTAACAGAGCAATGAGAGCATGTGTAGATTCAGGTTCAGTTCTCTCCTTTGCCTGAAGGGAGCTAAGGGTCAGTTTTCATCTCTCTGGAGAGAGAAATTACAAATTTTCAGGCAACTTTGAGGTAGGAATGCTTACTTTTCTGCCTTTTGAGTGTACACATGAAGAGAATTCATCGTTTGTTGGTTATCACCCAGGGACACTGTTATTTCATTGTCTTATCTCTCAAGTGGCTTAACTTTCAGCTGCTCAGTATCCACGTTACCTAACTGGTTGAAGAAACAAGGGCTACTGATCAACTTCCACACAGGGCAGGGGAATGAGGGGTTCAGTGCAGCTGAGTTAGCTGCTGAGCAGTCGAGAGGTAGGTGGGTTTCTGAATGTAAGAAGCTTTCAGATGAGGTCAGCCTATTTCACATGAGTTCTGGAAATACAGTATCAAATCTCTTAGACTTGCAACTAAAAATTTAGCCTGCTTACAGGGTTTTATGAAATAGTAGGTATCAACAAAGCCTGTCCTAAAACACCCTCACTGTGTTCTACTGAGACATCTCATGTCAAGAGTTCCTGGTTACTTCTCTTTCTTGCAGTGTATTTTGTCAGATACTTTTTTAGACTCATTCATTGACAAAAAAGGGCTTGTCAAATCTTGTCATCATGCTTTAGAAAAGGAATAAATTTAATAATTTATTTAAAGATTAGTCAGTCTGTGATAGTCTACTGTATTCTGCTAGCAGAGTAGCATCGTTAGTCAAATTTGGTCTTTGTTTCATCTGTGTAATCCCTGCCAATGCTAACAGAGGCATACCACTGTAGCTAAGAAGAATAACTTGAGCCAGGAAATGTAAAAGCAAAAGTCATATGAAGAGAGCTATTACAGCAATGTTTTTTTTTCATCATTAAATACTATGTAAGTTTGTTTTGGCTGATTTAAGAATGCAGGTTTTTTTTTTGTTTGTTTGTTTGTTTGTTTTTTTTGTTTTGTNNNTAGGTCTCTATTTTATATGTGTAAAATCTCTTAAAGAGGCAAAGAGCATAATGTGGGGCACTTAAAAGCATCCAGCTCTGTAACAGCTATTTTAATGCTGCCAGGATATAACACATAGTCTGAACTGTGTAGAATTTGCTGCTTCTTGTTTGTATGAGGTGTTCCTCCCTTGCACTGGACCAGTGATGTGACCTTGATGACTCCTAAGGCCTAGGTAACTAGAATCCCATTGAGATTATTGTGAGGTTACTCTGGGAGAAAATTGGAAGGGTGATGGTGCAGCCACACTTCAAATGCTCTATTCAGTTTTGGGCTGTTCACTACAAGAAATGATCCTGAGGCACTGGAACCTGTATAGAAAAGGGCAGCAGAGATGGTGAAGGATCTGGAGCACAAGTCTTGTAAGGAGTGGCTGAGGGAGCTGGGAGTGTTTAGCCTGGAGAAAAGGAGGCTTAGGGGGACCGCACGGTTTGGTGACGACGGTGACCACTGGCTGAGTTCAAAGACTTGACTGTAGCTAAGGCTGCCCTTCCCCTCAGAGGCCAGTTAATCTCTGAGCAGTGCCTTGTGCTTTAGCTGCTATGCTTATATCATTAACCTACAATGGGAACCGTTTCAGAAATGGAATAACGTGATTTGTATCTTCTACGTAACTACTTTGGTAGTACTTGAAGGAACAGTCTTAAAATGTCATTAATTTCTACAAATATATACATTGAAATGTTATAAAGTTACAGACCAAGAACGGAAAGCTACTGTGTCATCAAGGTTACTGTTTAACTTTACTATTTTCTGCTTAGAATCTGAGTAACATGCAATAAAGCAGTGTAGTTGTTTGGAAAATAATGTAAAACAATGAAATATGAGATTCATCCAGCAAATGGAGGTAAGCATATTGCAGAGAAAGTGATTGATTTGGGATTTTTTTTAGTGCTCTGAAGTTTGGTTCTCAAGGTGATTTTACATTATGGAAACTTTTCTACCTATTTTTCAAGGACCAAAGGATTCAGAATTCTTGTGCTGTGGGGGTTTTTTGAGTTTTTTTTTTTGTTGTTGTCGTTGTTTCATTTTTGCTTTAATCCGCATTTTAAACATAAGGGACCAATTTTCCTGTGTGTTGTTTGGATTTTGGCTTTGTTTGGTTTTTAACCTTGTGTTGTCACTTTTGTGCTTTTAAAGTAGGAATAAAATGCTATCAGAATAGAACAGCAGTGTTTCATATCTGCTTTGCACCTGGTTCAGAAGGTATAAATCTTAATATACAGTAAATACCATGGTCTTATTCTTCATTCTTGAACAGATTTTTTTTTTTCTTTAAATAGGAAATAGAGCAACTTAAAATATTTTTCTGTTTATTGCTGCAGGGAGTTGCCAGATAAATGTTAACTCATTTATAACTATAGTGGTAGGCCTTTGCTTTTGCTCAAATGGAAATTCACATATTTTAAAAATCAATAAAATCCAATCTGATCCAGGCATAGTTTCTTATGTTTGTTTTTATAATGAAATAAACATGACGTGGAAATAAACACAATCTGTGCTTCATTTCTATGCCATGATTTCATATATAGATATTTTGTCTGTTTGCACTGTGTGCTGACAAAACCAGAGCTATTAAAGATGAAGTATAGACTTAACACCGGGATTTTTATCAATTTTGAGGAATTTGATGAATTCAGATATTGCTATTAGAAGCCAATGCAATAGTGTTAGTTTTCATTTTTAAAATCTTCTTAATCCTCCTGTAAGGATAATATGGGAGTATTGCAGTCATTTTCCTTCTTGTAGTATCTGACTATCTAGACAGACTAACCCTGAAATGTTACTCACAGTGTTACCTTTTGGAAAGCAGCAGCTGGTATTTTCTTCTCTCCTACAGACTATGACAGTCTCTTGCCAGATTGGGGTATTGTGCCTCTTGTTTTCAGATGAATTTGGCTAGTCCGTGAGTTTTCTGGTCTGGTGTCTGTCACCTCATCCCTCTACATCCATCTGTGCTGAAGTAAGAGGTTATTCAGGTATTGGAGTGAAAAGAAAACAAAATAACAGGTTGGATTAAGTGTAATTCACAAATAAATGTGAAATGAAAAATCTACCTGATAAAGAAACCTGTCTGTTGGAGAAGAGCACAGAAAGGGAGGGGATGTAGCTGCTAAGAGCATGGGTAGATTTTAGTCTTGGTCCTTAACATGTCAGTAGTCTGCAACAAAAATAATGGGGGGGAGGAATGCCATCTCTGTCTACAGCCAAAAAGAACGAATATATGATCCCACAGACCTTGTAGAACAAAATATAATGATCCATTTCCGCTTTGGAGGGTAGCTTCTGAGCTGTATTCAAGTTCATGACTTGTAGAAATTGTAAACAAAATAGTATATTTCAGGAAACCAAAGTGAATTCACTCCATCGCTCTTGCTGATTGACTAGAAATAGTGTAAAGGATACAGAAAACTCATTATTTTAGACTTTTTGTATTACCACACAATGCAAGAAAATAAATTAATCAAAATAGTTCTGAGGGAAGTCCAAGACCTGCATTTACCTATTTGGAATATATTTTCTAATGTAATTCTGTGTTGCCAAAGCAGCTTATTATACTGGATTCTCATGTGAAAAAATAAGTCGTTATTTGCTGAGCTATACATAATATTAAATAAAAACCCACACACATTAGTTTCACTTATTTTATAATTTCACGTTTTAGTATAAAGTCAGAATTCATGCAACTGAAGTTTGTAAGTAAAGTTTTGCTTATCATTAATGATTTCCTGTACTTGTTTTTTTGTGGATTTTTTTCCTCTTCTAATTTTGTAATGAACTTGGCAGCTTTAGAGAAAGTTACACCATTCTTTAGCACACAAGGTTCAAGTGGTTTTTTTGTCTTCTAAATAAAGTTCCTTTAAACTTTGTTTTTGTATTATTAGCATTATTAATACTGTGTAGTACTTGAAGAATTAAGTGTCCTTTGTCATGATAACTCTGTTAAGATTGAGTCACAAAAAGTATTTTGTCTTGCAGATCTTCTGTTGATGAAAAGAATTAACTTGTTTTTAGGAGTATTTCAGTGTGTTTCATGTCCTTCTCTCATGGATGATTTAATTACAGTAATATGTCAAAGATTTTTTTTTAGAATGCAGTGGCAGACTTCAGGGGGAGAAAGAGTGGTCAGCATCATAGCTACTTGTCTTCTACTCCTTTGACTTTGCTCTCGGAACAATATCGTAATCATAGAATGGCATGAGTTGGAAGGGACCTTGAAACATCATCAAGTTTCAAATCCTCTGCTGTGGGCAGGGACACCTTCCACTAGATGACATTGCTCAGAGCCCCTGAATACTTCCAGAGATGGGGCATCCACAGCTTCTCTGGGCTGCTTGTTCCAGTGCCTCACCACCCACACAGGAAGGAACTTCTTCTTGATATCTGATTGAAACCTACTTTTAGTTTCTATTTTCAGGTCATTTTCCCTTGTCCTATTGCTACAAACCCTTGTGAAAAGTCCCTCTCCAACTTTCTTATAGGTTCCCTTCAGATACTGAAGGAAGGCTGCACTTAATCACCTGAAAGCCTTCTCTTCTCCAGGCTGAACAATCCCAGTTCTCTCAGCCTTTCCTCACAGGAGAAGCGCTCCATCCCGCTGATCACCTTGGTGGCCTCCTTTGGACTCTCTCCAACAGGTCGATATCTGTCCTGTGCTGGGGACCCAGAGCTGAATGCAGCACTGCAGGTGGGGTCTCACCAGAGCAGAGCAGAGGGACAGAGTCACCTCCCTCCCCTGCTGGCCACACTGCTTTGGATACAGCCCAGGACACGTTTGGCTTTCTGGGCTGCAAGTGCACATGGCCAGATCATATCCAGCCTCTCATCCACCATCACCCCAAGCCCTTCTCACAGAGCTGCTCTCCATCTGTGCATCTCCCAGCCTGTGTTGATGCACAGAAATATATGCATATGTATACACATAAATATATGTACACATTCTTGTTGAAATGTAATTCAGTGCCTCTACAAACACTTAACCATATGCATGGGTTTCCATTATTATCAATCTAAAGGGCTTCTTTTTGAATTTATGACTTGAATAAAAGATTGATCAAAAGGGGTATAAAGACTGGTAAACCTTGCTGAATGTAATTTCCAACACAACTGTTTAGAGGCGTTTTGTTTCACACTTTCTCAGAGTTTAAAATAATAATAATAGTAATAATAAAGCAAGTAAGATGTCTCTATCCTTCCCTTCAATCTGGCCCAAATTTCTGAACTGGAGCTCTGTTTGCTCAGCTTGGCTCACTGGTCATTAACGCTCCATGAAACATAAAAAGCATTTGGCAAAGGTCTCTATGGGGTAATTTGAAATAACCCTTTGTGAACTACAGTTTGCTTATTCTATATTGCAGATTTTGGGGATTTTACTGATTATGACGCTACAAACTTGTTGCTGCACTTATAGTTCTGAGTAAATACTACTTTGGAAATATGCTGATAAAATGATGAACTTACTAAAATCAGTTACTGATATATGTAATTTTTACAGGTTTTTTATTGCTTTAGAGTTGAATGTTAAATTTTCCTGCAGTTGCCCATGTTTAAATATATACTACTTGCCTCAAAAATAAAAAAAAATTGGTTTCCTGTTGCATATGTATTGGGGAGGTGGCAAAAGACATTTTTAAACCATGGTTCAGGGTACTTCACAACTGCCTCTAGAGTTTCATAGGATCTGCACAGATGTATCCCTACACCATTTCAACAATCCCTTCTCTTGTTTTTGTATTTTTTCCATGTTTAAACAAAATGATTTACCAGTGTTGAATCCTGGATTTAATAGTCTGAGCTTCTAGTGTTTAGCTGGGAATTAATTAATTTGGTTGGCATCTGGCAACTCTGTGTAATCGCTGGTATTTTAAAGTATTAATCTTGTTAGGTGTCACCCTGACTGATACCTGTCTGTGGATAATTTCCTATACTGTTCTAATGGAAATAGTTGTGCTGACAGTGTTTCAGTGCAAGCCCAACACAATCCTGTAGTTACGGGCTGTCCTGTAGATAGAAAGTCTCTTTCACAAGCAGGAGGTCAGCTATCAGGAACATGGCTTTGATGAGAAAGTGCTGACTCAGTAACTTGTGTCTGTTGATCAGCTCCTGGAGAAACAGAGGGACTGTGTGTCTTGTGGGGACCCTGTTGAGGTGACAAGGAGCAGAGGTGTTTAGGGGCATTAATCCACAGCGCGTCATCAATCATGAAAAATTGGTGGAAAGCAGGATCTCTACCTGAAGCTATCCAGGAAGGTGTTTGGACTATGTGTGATGGTGTGCTGAGCAAGAGGAACATCTGAAGTTAGGCACAGACACCAACAAAGGTCATTTAAATCAGGTATGAAATATCAACACCAACCTGAATAATCGGCAAGTTGTGAATTGCCTTTCTGCAGGCAGTACAGTAGCTGGTGATGCATAAACCCCATTTCAAATAAAACAAAATCTTTCTCAAGTGCAGGAGCTTGAGTTAGCCCATAAGTGCACTTCTGTTGGAAGACAATAAATATTTGTACAGAAGCATTTCATTAAATAAGTCCTGAGTGGGTAAAATTCGCAGTTTTTACAGGTTTCTCCTTTTTAAGTATGACAGCACTGAATGCATTTTGCACAGCTATCAGTGTACTGTCACTGCACGTTTACTTTTTAAACAAAGTCTTTTTCCTGAAAATTAGTCAGCGTTGGGGACTAAGTCTTTAACTCTGCTCTGTAGCTTGAAATCATCCTGGCACTACAAAGAAATTTTTACATTGTCTTAATTGGACCCGTGTAATTTTTTTTTGCTGTGATTCTACATCAGTGCTTAAGAGCTCATCACTGGTGTGGCCCTCACCTGTCAGAGAGTTGTAGTAGTTTAATCATTGCCAACAGAATAATGCACTTAAATTTGAAGATGCAAATACAGTTAGGGTAGAATAATGACTCAGTTCCTCAATTGTGTAGACAGTAGCAGCATTGTTGATTTCAACAAACCTGTGCCTTTATACATCAATTCAGAATTTGACTCAAAACCCGACTAATGAACTCATTTAACTCCTGTGACTCAGAAATATGACTTTTTTTTCTAACTATGGCTTAAAGGGCAAACTGTGTTTAAACAGATTTAATTAACCTGTCTAAATTTAATCATCAGACTAATAGGTATTCCTGTTCACTTAGGGATGAGACAGAATCATTTTATTTTCTAATTAAGAACTAAACTTAAAGCTGTGTCCCCATTTGAAATATGCAGTGTTTGGACTGGAAGGGGAGATTTGGAAAGGAGAAGCATGTTATCTGAACACTTAATACAAATGAACTTGGCCGGGAAGGAAACATAAGCATTGCTGGGCTTTACTCCAAGAGAACAACAAATGCATTAGAGAATATGCTTTTATTTCATGTATTTTGTAGCGGTTGTGTATGAGGGCTTGCACACCTGGTGCAAATTTACATCTCATTCAATTTCCTTTGTTCTCCTTGCAAGAACTGAAAGAACTGTGGGAAGACTGGGTTTAAGTTAATGTCTTTCAAGAGGGCTCTGATTCATCTCACTTCCTCTTCCAGCTTAAATAAAGCATTTGTGATGCTTTATTAAAGCACATGTGATTTTTGTTGCCATCTTCCCTGCTGGCCTTTGTTTTCTTTCCCTATTCTCCCCAGTTCCCTGTGCCTGACAGCTCAGGGTCTCCTTGTCTCCTCTACTGAACTCTACCACCTGCTTCTGTGTTTTACCAGTTTCAGAGTTTCCATGGCATTTCTCTGAATCATGGGAAAATTCTCTCTTTACTCCTCTCCCCTAGGGATCTTTGTTATCCCTTCAATTCTGTCTGAAGTACTGTTGTCTCTCTCTTTCTCCCCCTGCGCCCAAAACCATCGTCATCATCTCCTCCGTGAGCTGCTGTGACATTGGAAATGCTGTCTCTGTCTTGCTCCTGGTTATTCTTGGGTCATTTCTTTGCCGCTGGGTCCCTCTGTGTGCTCTGACCTTGTTACAGCTGCTCCTCTTCCTACTGTTACTTCTTTCCAGGATGCTAGAACTACTAGAAAGGATATTTAGGACAACACAGATTAGGCACATGAGTAAATCTTGCTGATGTTGTTCCTTTATCAGCTGATCATAATGATCCTTATCAGAAAAATATGCTGACTTTGGCCTTCACTGTCACTATCTCTTATGTTTGCATTTTTGTTACATAAAGCCAATCTGAATTTCTGCTTTTTAGAGCCACTTTTGCTTTGGATCCTTGTTTGCCATGGAGCAGTGGGAGGACTTCTCTGTTCTCTTCATTTCTCTCAGCTGGTGAGATTGATCTTATAGTACTGAAATTTGCTGTACTGAGGGCTTTCTAGAGAATATATTCTTTACAGTTTGTTAGCAACTGAAAAAGTAGGAGTTTAAATGAGCTTTAAAGTAGTGAATAATCCTGTACCCTTCTCATTCTCTGTATCATTAATGATTTTTAGAGATTTTCGAATTCTGTATCTTTTCTCCTCAGTCATTATTTTCCCAAGTGGAGGAATCCCAGTCTATTTAATCTTGCCTTTTAAGAAGGAAAGTTGCGTGCTTGTGATCATCTGTTCCCAGTACTACTATAGTTTATGAAATTTCATGCATCCTTCAAAATGTAGTTAGACCTTGATTTACACAGCAGCAAAGTAATGTTCGTGTTTTACATTTCTAACAATTTTTGTCATTCTGTGCTCTTGAATATCTGCTGAGCACTGTCTGTAGTATGTACTTCACTTTTCCCTGGCAGACATGATGTGTAATTCTGGGCAATAACTGAAGGGAACGTATTAGTGCGCTGACAATTTCAGGTGGGTAAAAATGCAAACCATGGAATTTGGGTAAAATACTGCAATTAATTGACTGATATAACTGAGTTTGAGTATATAGGTATATCTACATATATATCTATATCTATCTGTCTATATCTATATATATCAGATAATGAATTAGAGATTGCTGTGATGGGAGTGTTTAGAAGACTGATGTATCAGGCCAGTTCTAAACTTAAATTTTAAGCTTTACTGATCTAGGCAAACACTAACAGCACACCTCCTGTTAAAAGTTTCTTGTATATTATGAATCTACCCCTATGTTCAATGCAATCTGCCCTTAAAGTGTGCCTTCTGTGTAAGCTGGGAGCACACAACACAACAGAGCTGGTGCACCAGGAGATGACAAATGCTGCTTGCACAAACATCGCTAGTGTGAGCCAAGACAGCTTTGGGTTTTCCCACCTTCCTACTCCACTCTTTGACTTTTCACAGCAGCTCTGGAGGAAGTTTTCATTTCTCACTCTGAGTCATAAAGAGGTGCTTGTCAGAGGGAAATACTGTGAGAAGATGGGTGGCTCAGAAGAGCACTCAGGAACTCAGGCACTTGATCTTTGGATCATTGTGACCTGGCCTTCCTCATGGCAGCATGGCTAGAAAGGTTCTATTTTGCTTTGGTGTCCTGTGGGTCCTTACAGAGCTCTGCTCTGTTGGTGGTAGATGGTATGAATCAATTCACCCAAAACCCCAGAGAGAAGTTCTCTCTGTGTTAGGAGCATCAACTCTCGACTCAGCAGTCATTTAAGGCCAGCAGGCACCGGCTGTATAGTTTGTGGCAGCCAATATTTACTCTCTCAACAATAATGGCTGTTAACCCTGGAAAATTTTTGCTAATTTCAAATTTGTGAGTTTTAACAACATGAAAAAACTCCTCATTGAATTACTGGTACGTTGCTAATGTTAGAAGAATTTTGCTTGAGGTTAAGAACCAAACTAAAAAAGCCAAACCCATGCCGTGACTGATCTTCAGTTACTGTAGTTTGTAATTTCAAGCTAATGGAGCTATAAAAGTTTATACTGGCTGAGAAACTCCTTAATTTTTTTAAGTACATCCACAGCATTAAGTTCTGTAAATATGGCATTTCAGCAGCCAGGAATAAGAACAATGTAAGTTGATTCTCTGTACTAAACAAGTAAAACCTGCTCAGTGGGAATTATGAATGTGATGAACACTTCAGAATAAAAATCATATTTAGGTACTTTAGGCGTGAAATCAAAATAATTTGGCTGTGTTTCTTGATGTACACACACACATATGTATGTTCTCTGCCTCTTTCTCACATTGTATTCAGTTGCATCATCTAACTGCAGCATTTTACCCAAATTGCGTGGTTTGCATTTGCAAACTTCAAACTGTCAAAATGTATTTGTAAATAGTATGTCCATATATGTGCAGAAATAGATGTTTTTGAATAAAGATGCAAGGCTGTGTTATAAATTCTTGCTAAATTCTTACCAGAACATAATTACTGTACACAGAATTTTACATATGCCCTTGAGAACTGAAGCTTTCAAAGTTAAAAGAAGAAAAAGGCGGCGGTAGGAGGGAGAGAAATAAAGAAGAGGCAGCAGCAGATTGGTAGCAATACTTAATAATGTACTTTAAAATTTCACAGATTTTTTAATGGGGAAAATGATACTTTTTTCATTCAAAATGGAGAGAATTCAAAAAAGTGAGTTTAAAGCATCAGCTAATGGTCTATGGCATCTGGCAATACTCTCAGACTTGCAAGAAGGATACTGAAGTTGCTGTGACTTAAAATGTTGTGAGTTGCAATTTGAAATACTTGGGTTTGAGTACAAAACAATTGTTTAGAAAAAATTAATGTATATTTTCTACTTTCTGCAAAATCGACATAAAATTTTCCCTGAAGAATACAAAAATAAGCTTCTTGGAAAGCATTTTGAAAACTCCCATTTAACGTTATATTTTTAAATATCTGTTTCATTATGCATCTTTACAAAGCCATTAATGATATGCATATGCAGCCATTTTCAAACACCTTTAATACTGTCAAATTGGTACTGAGATACTTTTACTTGTGTATAGAGCTTACCTGTAGCTTATTCTGATTACAGTGTAAATTTTGTTGTTGGCATCAGAATTATAGTGGGGAGGGAGAGTTACCTGCTTTCTACAAATACTATTAATTCTACTAATACTGTTCTAATTTTCCACCTTCTTTTCCTATAGTCACATAGCATGAGCTCCATAGAATATGCACACTGTATTCACAAATGTTTGCAAAAAATTGATAATAGGGAAGTACGTCTGAAAATTACGTGCACAAATTTTCTATTCATAACACTGATACACTGCTAGAACTGTATCATACTAATAATTTCATTGCAACATTGTGATGCTTCGTAACTGTGAAGAACTTAATTTTCTTGTAAAGTAAGGGACTAGAACTTGAAATTAAACCGTATTCTACAAAGATACATAAGGTGTTTTATCTCAGGCTTAAGAATTCTTTCAAAAAAGAGCTCATTGCCTGGAAGTGTCAGTTGAAAAAAGAACAAACCTAGTCCCGTGAGATTATTAAATAATTGCAATCTGCTGATGTGATTCTGTAGGAAAAAAGCATGTGTGGCTGCAATTTTATAAGGAAAAGGTAATGGAAGTGCTTCCACAACCTTACACATTGCTGACAGTGATGGGTGTAAACACACGTGCTGAGAGACCTCCTGTGTGACCAGAGGAGGGGAGATGTAGCCCATGGGAGATTAAAAGATCCTCTTGGTTTTCTTCATTTTTGTCATTGAGGAAAATAAAAAAAACCCACCACATCAAAAAACCCGCAACGCACCTGCAAACATCCAACACAGCTGCAGACTCCAAAAAGTTACAAATTGCTCAGGAACAGATTGAGTTGAAAATATGAAGGAGGTCCTTAAATACCAAAATCATGCCGAAATAGTCTGTCGGAGCAATAATTAAGGGATGAAGAATCCTTGAAGACTATGTTTGGCTAGTTTAGGAAGTAGACTGAGCAGTTTTTGAAGTAATAGGCAGCAGGAGTCAGTGTCTTCAGGGATTTCTTGCTGTTTCTCACCTACAAAATACTTAGTTTTATTGAAGACACACTTAAAATATACTCCAAAAAGTAGAGAGATCACAAACTCTAAAGGGCTAATTTATTTAATATTAAAGATTTGAGTTGGACAACAACTCAAAATACAAACGATTTATATTTTTGAATTAGTTTCTAAATCAGTGTTTTGGAGCTGCTTCGTATTGTAATGCTCTGGATGCTTCTAATGCTGCAGTGTTGTGGAAGTTCAGGGTGTCAGACCCTTGCTTGGTTGTACTTCCTTTCATTTCTGATTTGGCTTGATTTAATTATGTTATGTTTCTTTGAAACTGCCAAGTTACTCTGTGTGATAATACAGGTCTCTTATGCATAGGGGGTTGCAGACTTTGCATAAATATTCAGAAAGGGAATTTTAATGAGCAGATTTACTATGCGTACCGGGAAATAATAATTTACTACCTAATACCAACCAACTGTGTTTCAGGACACAGCTAGTGAATTAGGTGTCAGCAAATTTCGATGATGGTTATGTACTTTTTAAGAAGTCTTCTAAGCACCTACATGCTGTTTAAATACATAATTATTACAGGAAATCTGCCTCCTGATTTTTACATGTATTCACTGTCATGAAGAAAAGTCAGAAGAGAGGAGGACAGTTTGCTAGCAGTCTAAATCACAGAAATTAATTTATAAGAAATAGTGTAGGGTGTTTTTGTCATAAAAGATTCAGCCTGTTTTCTGAAGCTGACAATGTCATTCTGACAGAAATACCTCATTAAAATGTTTCCATGTTTATTATGCGAAAGGACCCCTCATACAAGTTTGAGGTCTCTTAAAGGGTGCCGGAAAGCATCCAAAGTTGGCTGTTTCTGGTTTGTGTAGACAGGGGAAGCTACAACAAAGCTTGGGCAGTTGCCGTGAAGGCTTCATTCCAGTGTGGGCATTGCAGTGCCGGTGAGGCTCCTACGGTTGATCCTAAACATGGATTCACCCTTGTGTGCTGCAATGGTTGAAGCATTTTTATACCCAGTAAAGCAGTGTTGGCACTGCTGATAACTGTGCCTCCTGAGAAGAGGCATTCTGGTAAAAGTGCAGGGCCCAGCGCTGGCCTTTTGTTAGACTCATTATCAGCTAATTATGATGACTTGCTGTGCAGAGGGTGTCGTGGTGGCACTTGCTGTGAGGATGATGTACAGCCTAGGGGCTGGGGTAGCAGCAAAGGCTTTGAAAGCATGAGCCTAAAGAAGACCCTGTGCCCAACTGATGGGCAGTGAAAAGAGCACCCTGGAGATCTGGGAAGAGGCTGGTTTTGTTTAAGGGTATTAGCCAAGCCAATGGTGTGAGGCAGTTTCTGTGCCCTGGGAAAGAAACACCTGGTGAGCACCTTGCAGCAGGTGGTGCGGGCCGAGGGTTGGCAATTTTCTGCAAAATCAAATATCTGACAAAAGGACGATATTGCAAGTGTGAGAGGGGGGCTGATCCACCTCTTGACTCTCCCCTTCTGGATCAGCTCTTTTCAGTCTTTGTGTTTTGCCCTTGAGGGTTGAGACCATCAAAATTGAGGTGACCATCAGTTTGGTGGAATCAGTTTTGGAATATGTCCAAAACCCCCACTTCAAAACCTTTCTTCTATGGTCTTAAAGTGAATGTATAATGTTTCTTCATTGATAGTATCATGTTTGTGCAAGCTCTAATACATCCACGTTGGACCTTACTCGTATATAAGCTCATATATTGCAAGTTGTGTTTGGCAGATTTCTGTTTATATCAAGCCCTGGATTGCAGAGTAGTAGAGGAAGTCTGAAATTCAATAAAGGCAAAGGCTTTGTCCTGAATCTGGGGAGGAGTAACCCCAGGCACCAGTTCAGGCTGGGGGCTGAGCTGCTGGAAAGCAGCTTGTGGAGAAGGACCTGGGGGTCCTGGTGGACACCAGGCTGTCCATGAGCCAGCAGAGTGACCTTGTGGCTGAGAAGGCCAATGGTGACCTGGAGTACATTAGGAAGAACTTTCCAGCAAGTCAAGGGAGGTGATCCTGCCCCTCTACTCAGCTCTGGTGAGGCCACGTCTGGAGTGCTGTGTCCAGTTCTGGGCTCCTCAGGACAAGAGAGACATGGAGCTTGTGGAGAGGGTCCAGTGAAGGGTGACAAAGATAGTTGAGGGACTGTAGTATCTCTCCAGCGAGGAAAGGCTGAGAGAGCTGGGTCTGTTCAGCTGTGAGAGGACTTCGTCAATGTNTGCGAGATGACCTCGTCCATGTCTGTCAGTATCTGAAGGGAGGATGCCAAGAGGATGGAGTCGGGCTCTGCTTGGTTGTGCCAAGCAATAGGACAAGAGGCAATGGGCAGAAGCTGATGCGCAGGGAGTTACACCTGAACACGAGGAAGAACTTCCTTACTGCGCAGGTGACTGAGCACTGGAACAGATTGTCCAGAGAGGTTGTGGAGTCTCCCTCACTGGAGATACTCAGAAGCCATCTGTGTGCAATCCTGTGCCATATGCTCTGGAGTGACCCTTCTTGAGGGAGATTGGATCAGATGACCTCCTGTGGTCCCTGCCAGCATCACCCATTCTGTGATTCTGTGACTGTGGGGGCACAGACACATCTGTTAGAGCAACCTACACTGTAGTAGGCTGTAATAGACATACATGGGAAGTGCATGACTGAGGAATAGCACACACAAAATGCAGTATATACAAGTGGGCTGTAGGATTGACTTTGACATTCAGCAGAGTGCTTTGTTCTGATCTCGTAACTGTGATGTGGAGCCTTTTACCTGTAGGGCATGGACTAGTGATCATTGCTTGCTGGCTACTAGCTGCAGGGGGGTGCCAGATCCAGTCTAGCTTCCAGCAGGAAAAACCTAGTTTGTGTGGAGAGAATTGCAATTCCAAAGGTGAAGATACTCTAAATCATTAATGATTACTCAACAACCTCCTTCTTTTTTTTCTTTTTTTTTTTTTTTTAACCATACCTTGTTCTATTTTCAATAATTTTCCTGTCCTAGATTATGGAATAGAGAGAGACTTATTTTTCAGCATGACTGAGAACCAGTTGATATTACTATAGGGAGTCTGACTAATTTGCAAGCAAGAAGCAGGAATGATATGAAAGGTTCAAGGAAACAGAGTACTTTTTCTTCATGAGTTACTGACTATAAAATACTGATTATGACTTTTGTTTTTGCGGAGGACAGAACTCATCATCACAACACTACCAACACCATCAGTCTGAACAACCCGACAATTTAAAAATATTCTGTCATAGCTTGTGGTTGTGTAGTTGTTTAGCTCCTTTCTCTAGAGCGAAATAATCTGATGCACTATTGAAACTGCCACCAAGAATTGTTAATGTATAATTTATCTTTGCAATTAAAAAGCATTTTTAACCAAGTGTCACAACACAGTGACAAGTAAATTAGGCTGTGATTTACATTACAGTACTTTGCAACTTGATTTAGTGTCACCCTGGAGGAGCTGACAAACAGCCCCAGTGGAGTAAGACAGTGCTTTCAGTAAAGAATGAATTAATTTCCCATGTGTTAGCAAGGATTGAAAGATAGTTGCTGCCTGGTATTGAAACAATGATTCATATTTTTTGTTTGTTTTCTAGCATGTTAAGCAATACAATAGCAAAAATTTCAAGACAGAAGGAATACTTGGGTCAGGCACAGTGATTGATAACTCACTGTTTTTATAAAATAAGGCTTAGTTGAGCTTTTCTTTTTTCTTGTTGTAGTAAGAAAGGAAGATGAATCTGGTTATTTTATATTTTCCTTAGTCACTGTCTTAAATTGGGAGCTTTGGAATTTCAGAATATGAAAACCATGAAGAAGGAGTCAGGTTAAATATTGCAAAGTATAGCTCACCAGAGGTAAGTTAAGTGAAACACAATTCCATTTGATTTAGAAAAAAGACCAGTTCCTTAAAAATAATCAGTAATGTCAACTATTCACTACATTAGTATTTTGGGATATCATTCACTCTTGGTTTGGGACACTTCCATGTTTTCTTGTCTTATCTTCTTTCCAGTGAGGCAGTACCATTATAGAAAATAAATGTGAAGCTGTAATGATGGTGGGATTTTTACTGAGAGAAAAAGACTCATATGCAATGAGCTAAATGAGTAATTAATTAATTAATTAGTAACAAATCTCCTCATTAACTACAGTTAGCCGTTTCTAGGGAAACTGTATGAACAGGGTTAGAGTGAGGTTTACCAGTTTGTTCCAACTGTACTTGCTTTGCTCCAGTTACTGGAGGCAGCTGAATGAGCTTCTCATCGTCCTGGCACTGTGAGAAATGTTCTTGCGGTCTGTGGGGTATTCGCAGTCATTAGAGATGGTTAGGCAAAACCATTCCTGCAGTGGGAAGGAGTCATATAATCATAGAATGTCCTGAGCTGGAAGGGACCCACATCATGAAGACAGCCACAAGGAGCTTGTGGATGAATGAATATTGTGAGATATTCATAATGGTCAATCCTTTAATCCACGGTTACTGAGATTTTTCTCCTCAGGTCCCTTTAGATTCTCTCCAAGAAAGATGATGAAAAAATGAGAACAGATCAATATCATCCAAGCAGTTGCAAACAAGTTAAAAAAGGTAACACTATTTCCACATTCTAAGTGCATCAACTGGCTTTCACAGTGGCTTACCACAGTGGATATCCATATACAAACACACAGCAGCAGAGTAAACTGAGGAGTAGGAGCTCTGAGGGCATGCTGTGACCTGCTTACACTGAGGTCACAAACCCACAAGAGCCTGCGAGGAAAGAAGTGTTTTTCAGAGTTTATAAAAGTTGGTTTCCCCATAATTTTTTTCAAACCAGAGTCTGAGCAAGTGGTGTCAATTTTGGAAAAAAGTGTAATCCTTTTTATGACAAAGTGATTTGGCATTACTGTCACTTGGTCTCAAGTGCCAGCTATTGCTGTACTAAATATGGGTAACTAGAAGACAGGTCTAGCAGCCAGGAGTATTTTTGAACGCATTTTCTTCTTGATGGGTTATTCCTATTGTTCTTATTCATCTGTGGTAGCCTTAGTGCCTTAATAAAGTGTCCTCAAAGATAGAGGACTGAAAGAAATAGACTAATTTGGAAGAAATTACATGGCAGTTTTTCTCCCATGGAATATTAATGCAACCCTAAATACAAATTCTTAACTGCGACTTATAAGGTCTTGTTAGGCAAGTGTCTTTGCAGGAAAAAGAGTGGTAGCAGGAAGGCAAGATTATCAGTTGTGAGAAGGCAATTATTATTATTATTATTGGTAAAGCACAGGTGTAGTAGCTTCATTTCCTGATTTCTCAGGCTGAAGGTTTGAGTACTTGGCACACATAAGGTGATGCTCCAGATCACTGTAAGCCAGAAATAAAAGCAGCATAGAGTGAATTTTCCTTCTTGAGGAAATTTATTTCTGTACTGCTCCTGCTGTTAGTGGAGTCAATAACAGGACTGACTTCAGAGCTGGAAGTTGAATCATCTTTGGTCTTTGCTATACAAAAGTCAGGGAGCAGAACAATGATAAGACTGGAGCAAGAGGTGTTTATTTTATACTGACATGCTTCTATTAGGAGGGCTATGCACTCTGTCACAGTGAAGAAGGAAAACACTTCTCTGACCTGGCCAACAGGAAAATCCCTAATCCTCTGCACTCTTTCAAGGTCTTGGAATTTACTGATTTTCAAAAATTTTCCTTCCTCTCCCCGTGCCCTCCACCTTTGAATTCTCATAAGATTCTTTTTTGTATGTTGATGACCTAATAAATACATTGAAAAGATATTAGTAGAAATTGAACAGTGCCCATTTGGTGCCTTTTTTTCTGGGTGATCCAGTTAAAGTAATAGAGGTATAAACCCAGATGTGTGGCAAGCTTTGTAAAGTGAGAGCTTCATACTGAAAAGCTGGATTGACTAATAACTGTTCTTTCCCAGTTTTGCTATTAGAAAAATATATTTTCTACTAAAAAGAAAGTAGATAAGTCCTCCTTTCAAAAGCTGTGAATTACTGTTGAGAGCATGGGAGCTAAGTTTTATTTTGCTGATTTTTAGAGATGTGACTTGAAAGGTAGCCAGACTTTTGGATTTTCTCTGCTTCAGTTAATGAGTAACCTGCACTCATCTTAATTTGTGCCCTTCTTTCTTTTTCTCCATGGCATAGGTCAGTATTACAGAAAACTTCTTAATGTCTATCTAAAGTGATTGTATTGTGTGATTGATTTATGCATGAAATATGTCTGTGTTATTGTCCAGTGTGAGATAGATTATAGAAAGGACATTACCTGAATGTGCATTGTTTTCTCAAGGTACCTAATGATATCTTTGCAGTGCTAATATCACAATATGAAAAAGCAGAATCTGGGTAGCAAGCACTGTAGAGAAAAGGCAAATCTTGTAGTTTGTCTTAAGTGTTGAATAGAGGAGCTGCTAGCAAGCCAAGCTGAGGAAAGGGACTGATTTATTTGCCTGTTTTGTGTGTGACATAGAGACACGGATATTTGTGGACTTAGATTGAGAACTGTACATACAAAAATAAAATATAGGAGATATTTGAAGTTAATCTAGTCGAAAACTAGCTGGATGCACAAATGGGTGTCTCCATTCCTTTATCCCTGCCTTTCTCCAAAGATCTGAGAACTAGTAAGAATTAACTGCTTGGAGCAGGTAGTAAGAATTAACTGCTTGAAGTTAACTGGGCTCCATGCTTTCCATAAGATTGTGTGTGGTTTATATAGAAAATAACCTGGTTACCTACTGTGATTTACTTTATGAGTTTAACTCATTTTCTGGTGCAGTTAGGGTGGATTAGAAACAGAAAAGAGGAAGTGGGAAAGGAGGAAAAAGTAAAAGTGATGGGGCAGGAGACTTCAGGAGAAAGATATGAGAGTAGCAGGAAAGAATCCTTCCTTAAAAAGGAAAGCGTTTATTACCAGTGAAAAGCTAAAGGTGTCTGGAACTGAAGAAGAGTGTAAAAAAAAAGAAAATCACAGCGCCTTTGAGTTTTCTGCTACAAAGGAGGTTACACGACCTTCATTATAGGACATGGTCAAGGAAGAAGGAAGCAAAAGGAAGGTGAAGGGATTTGCTCTCAGAGCTGTTTTACTTGTTTCTCTTTAGTGTTTTAAAATACACACTAAATACGCTAATTGCACTGTTATAGTTATTGTTATAACCAACAAAAATCAAGAGGCAGGTTCTGTGGTATGCTTTTTCCACAATTTGGGAAGGTGATAGAAGAAACAGGCATTTAAGAATTAAGGAACAAAATACTTTTACAAAGTATATTAAGGCAAATATAACTTCCAAGGCAGTTTATTTTAATTGATTGTATCACACATTGGTAATTTTTACTTAACCTCAGCTCAAGTAAACTAGAGTGCACAATCTTTCCTTAAAAGTTTTTATGTTATTCTTACATTATAGAGACATTTGTAACAATGTTTGCATATAATAGGAGCTTTACTTTCAATAGACATACTGTGAATATCTTGTTGCTTTATGTAATGATACATTAGAGCTGTTTCATATGAAGTTAACTATAGGGAATTTGAAGGCATTTAAGTTTGTACAATATAAAGGTAGGTGAAAAAAAGGAGAGGGTCTGCATTATTAATATGTTTATTTTAGCAGGAAACAGCGTAATGGTAGTGATTTGGAGGGAATAAAAATTGATAAATGTTGGGATAGATTGTGGGATAATTTTTTTAACTAGGAAGTTGGTATTAGGTGGGATGAAACTGTGCTTCTGTACTTTTAAATTCAGTTTGTTTCTATGTTCTGGTCTTTCAGTCTTACCCACGTAAACATCTTTTGTCCTGAAATTTCTCGGCATACTCTTACGGCATGCAGTGAAAATCCTCAGCACTGTGTTATAAATGCACTGACAAAAGGCACCACAGCCTTCACAGTGCTTCAAGTACATTGAATTGAAGAGCACAAAATTATATCTTGGGCCACAGAAGGCTCCCTGCTGGGGCCAAGAGGCAGTCAGGAAGGTCCTTCTGGGAGCAATGTGCATGTGAGCCACCCTGGCCCGAGAAGCCCCTTAGTTCTACTACCAGAGATTGTTGGGTGTGAAAATGTGAAAGTGTGAAAATACGCAGTGAGGTAGATACACCTTGGAAGAATCTGTGATGTAATCTGTTTGATTTTACAATGAAGCAGAGCAGAGAACTGTTCTCAAAACCAGCAGCTGGTGTTCAGCATGGAGTTGGAAACTACCAGCACAGCAGAGTCCAAGTGAAATGTCTGCTGTCTCTCAGCTCATAGCAGTGCCTGTCTGGAGGAGCTTTTTTTTCATCTACTTCCATCCAGCTCAGAGAAGTGCTGCAGACAGTGTATGTTAAAACAATTTGACATTTTGTAAAGCAGAGAACTGAAACAGGCAGGAAATAAGAGTCACTTTTTGTAGGAAAATACAGAAGTATACAAATGTGCATTCAGGGACACATCTTACTGGGAAACTAACTACAAGTAATAACAGAGAGAAAATGTTTGCCTGTGTGAAAGAGCAGTATTGTGTATTTTCAAGACCCAAGCTTACAATTACATTTGGTATGCAATCAAAATCATGCTTTTCTTTCTGGCATTCTTTCTAATTGCTGAAAATTTATTGTTTTGTTAGGTTCTAGTAGTGTATCTGAAATCTCAGAGTGGTGCTTCCAGCATTTGCCAGTTTATATTGAGAAGCAGCTGCAGTGTTTCATTCCCTTTTTGGTCCCCATTTCTCCTTCCTTTTTCTCCATTTATCTTTCCGGAGAAAACCATGGTAGATTTTGTATTTATGTACTAGGTATGATTATGTTCAGCTGTGATGGTAACATCCCAGCCAAAAGAGTCCATAATATTTAGTGCCCCAGGGGAGGAATGAGACAGGGATGATTCTAGCTGTTGTAGAACTGAAACTCAAAAGAGAAACATTTAATGTATAAGATGTCTGTGATAGACATTAATGTTTGTGTGTATAAATCTAGTAATTATTTTGTTTCTAAATACATTTTACTTTAGCTAAGAGAGAGAAATAAGAGAGAAATGTGCTAATGGGAAGCATGCTATAAAACTATCTGATCTTGAATTCTTATTTTTTTAACATCCTGTAACAATCTACTAGTTGTAGTTTGGTTGCAGAATTGGAAGTTCCAGGCATATAAAAGATTATCACAGACCTAACAGTTCACACGATTTCCTTTCAATTACAAAAAAAAAATTCCAGATAGATACAAAATTGCAGACAAACACTTAAAACACCTGTATCAGATTTTAAGTTTTTAAGTGGTATAAAGTGCTGTAATTTTACTGACTTCAAGATTAATTCTAATGTGTTGAGAAACTTGTCTCTTTGAATCTTCAGTAATTTATCATACTAGTTGAGTTCAGGGAAAATTGCTGTTAAATTCCATGAACCTGAGAAAAAAAAGCAAAAACTAGTGGAAAAGAATATTCACATGAACGTTTACAATAACTGACGTTCAACATCCTGTTCATGAACAAAAATGTTTATTGATGCAGTTTATATAACAGAAAGAGCATTGAATTTTAAAACTCAATAGGACTTCAGAAACTGCTTAAGGAGAGGCTGAGCTGGGTTATGGTGAACCTTCTTAGGAGGAGGAATTCTTCAGGGTTTGGTCTTTCAGTAGCAGCTTCTTTAAAGTCATGTGCTGTTGCAATGTAATTTTTGATACATATTACAAAAGCTATGGCTGTAAACCCTATAACTCACTCAAATCCCTAGCATGAAAACCATTACAGAACTTCTCTTTTTTCCCCTGAAATTCCAATAAGTGACATATATGATGCTGATTGCTCCCTTTGAAAGAGACAAATAGGAGAGTTGTTGGACTCAGAGCAAACCTGTTTGAAGCATGGGAATATTTTGTGTGAATCCTGCTACACTGAAAGCAGACCCAGTGAGCATTAGCCAGAGATGCTGTGTGGTATATAATGCTGTATGTGGAAGACTCAATAAACAAAGAAGGGACATAAAAATAGTCAGTGAAATACACAGTTTACAGGCTGGAAAATGGACTACATCAATAAGAATAAAGTGTTTTTTTTTCCTTTCACATAAAAATTAAATGAAGTAAATTTACAAGTGAAAACACTCAGAATGTCCAACAAAAGCACAAAATTTTGTATGCCTCCGTGAAGTGTCTTTCATGCAGTTTTGTCATTTTTATAGTTTTATAGTCAGTGGCTAAGCAATATAGTCTCTGGAGCTTTTAGAGTGATTTATTTTATCCTAAGAATGATTAGGCCTGATAGTCAAGAGAGGAAAGGAAGAATCAAGCAAATTATTGCATTTCTTCTTTGTAATGTGGATTACATAGAAATGCCAATGGAAGGCATTGGAATAATGGAGGAAGTATGTTCTATACAGATGCTTAGAAGTGAGTCAAGCAACTCATAGTAAAATCTTGTAAGCTGTAAACTTAATTTTAAGAAAATAGTCAGAAGTAGAAGGAAAAAAACCCCAGCTTTGCAGATAAGGCAGTTATTTTGGATGCTGTGATAATAAAAGATGACCTGCAGGAGGGGGAGTAACAGCAGTGCGTTAATGAGCTCTGAAGGAGAGAGAATGGCAAAAAGAATTGTTAACTTACTGTTGCACAGATGTAGGACTTTTAATTGGGGCTACATTCGCTACTTTCAAGGACAGTGAGTAAGGGTTTAATTATTGGTTTTATGAAGACATCAACTGGGATGCCTCAACAGTTTTATTTAGAATGTCATCCCTGCAGTTTTGTGCAATTGATAGCATTCTGTCTTCTGTCTTCCTTGGTCTTTTTGTGGTCACCTCACTTCTTTTCAGAGTGTAGAAGGCCAGTTGGGGGAGACAGACACCTGTTGCAAAGAAACTTACCATTTTTTTTGTGTATGGATACTGTTGCACTTCTATGAGAATATGAAGTTACATTGTTGCACAGATTGCAGAAACAAACAAATAAAGAACCCCAAGCCAGACAGTACCTCGCCTACGTGATTAATAGCAAAGGAACAGAGTTCTGAAACTATAATCCATAAATTTGACCTGCTCATTGTTGAAAATGTCTTAAAACTTCTGGCTTGACTTGAGGATCAGTGAGAGAGATTTGGGTGGGAATCCCAGTAAGAATTGGATTCCTTATTTCTGGTGGCTAACATTTTATAGGTTTTTAGAGAGAATCAGAAGAGATGCAAGTGCACGGTGCTTCCAGTAAAAGTTAAAAATACAACCTTCATGTTGGGAGAGAGGAGGAAAAATAAAATGTCTGCAAACCATAATCTTTATCCCAGAAGAGTGTAAGAGATTTGCATGCTGTGAATACATTAACTGTGCATGCTAATGCAACACTATCAGTACAGTGATCTCTACCATTATTGAAGTACATTCCACATTTTGGACTTATCTAAATTTGTTAATTAAATACTGCATTTAAAATTTGAAAAAGTATGTTTTCTGTGCAGTAAGGTCTAACAAGTGTGACACAGTGCTTATCTTCTAGTCATCAGCAATTTGTCTTAAAGCAAATTGTAATGGAAGTCTCTGCTCTTTCCTGAATACTTTGAAAGGGGACTTTAAAAATAGAAGCTGGAAGCTGTAGCTAGAGCAACTGGTAAAAGCAGCAAGGAACACCTGAAGATTTTGTCAAATGCAGTATTTCAAAGTTTGTATTTGTCATCATAATCTGGAATGCTAGATCTTTGACTTTTCTAAATATTAGTAGCTGCAGAGACTTGGACAGGTAGCAGTAGATTTTTCCTTCATAATAAGGTTCTTCAGATGTGCATGCTTTTTTCACTTGAAGAAAATCCCAGTGACATCCACTAGTATACAGCTGGTCCGTGTATGTGCCATTTGGCAGCAGCAGCTCTTTGAGCTTGATACCTGATGGAGCATTTCAAAGCCTACTTGCCTCTAAGCACAGGATTTTAATCCAGTGATTTCAAAATGAGACAGTGCACCATTTTTGATAAAATGAGGCGTGAGAAGTTTTAATTAAAAAAAAAAGAAGAAGAAAAAAAGAACTAACCTACTTTCAGGTTCTGTAAGAGGCTCCTTCCAAGAGCATTGCTCTGGACACAAGCAATGCACCATTGCTGCACCTCAGAGGGATCTGAAGCTGTATTTGCTGTGTATTGCAAAGAAAACAAAAACTTCTGTGTGTTGTTTGTAAAATGCCAAATCTTTCTGCAATGTTTTCATTTTAACCTAGTGATAAGGGCAAATCTGTAACTCTTGTAAACTCCTGTAATACAGGAGTGTTACAACTTGACCAAGTGCAAAGCAATGTCCTACTTGATTAAGAAAAGAGTTATTTCCCCCAGCAACCCACCTAAAATGTCAGATACTTGACTTGATACTGCCCAAGTAACTAAGTATAACTGACATCAGTAATTATGGCTGGAGATTAGTAATGATGTGTAGCAGAAACTGCTCCTGGCTTTGAAATTGCATCTACCTTGCTTGTTTATGGTGTCATTGGGAGCCACCACTTCATTTGGCTCTAACTCTGGTGTTTTGGGCCCCTACTGTGCAAACCTCACCTGAGTGGGAGCAGCAAAGACTGAAGTCTTCCCCAGATGAAAAACCATGATCACAGATCTGAAGGACAGACAGTACTGCTTCAGGCACAGCACCAAACAATTGCATGGGGCATCATGCCTGTACACCTGTCACTTCCTAGCAGGATGTGTATACTGGGTATGGTTTCCAAGGCAGCTGGAGAGAAGGAACTCCCTTACAGAAGACCTCTGATCGTGGAAAGACGTGCCGAATACCACTGAGTGGGATGGCTGTTTTCCATGAATGGGGTTCAGTCTTTGTACGATAAAGAAATTACTCTGCCAGCACTGAAATGGTGTATGCAACTACTCTAAAGTGACCATTAGAATTCCTTGTTAATTGAAGCCAGTGGAGATACACAAAACAAAGAAGTTACTCATGAATGGGAGGATTTGCATATCAAATATGTAATGTAAGTGTTAGGGTGTTTTGTTCTCAAAAAAATATCAATAATTCCCTGGCATATGTGTACTTTAAAAGAAAAAAAAATGATTGTGCAAAGTCAGGTGAAGGTATTTTGGTTCTAAAGTACCACAGAATAATCTGGTCTAATCAGACGAAGTAATTTTTGGCATAAGAAATTTTGTCTAGACAAATGAAAATCTGTTTCAGAGGTACTACTTGCTTGAATATAATTTAAAAAGAAACTTCATACACACCACAGTTATCCAGTAAAATTTTAGAAATATGAAGCCACATTTTCCTGAAGTTTCCATTATCTGTCTAACGTTGCTGATGATGTAATATGTCTTCATGCCAAATGGCCAGGGTTTATGCAGGTGGGTGTGCACAGCTGTTCACTCTGTAGGTAGTGACCTTCGGCGTAGAGGTATTTCAAACCCTCACAGATGTTTGTTTCATGACCGTGCTGTGGAAATATAAAGTGCAAAAGGCAGATTTCTAACAAGAAAATACTGTCACAATCTTACAGCATTCCAGGGTAAACTTTGGAAATCATTGTTCCAGCATTTTAAACCACTGTTTAATTAATTCATTAATTCAGCTAATGGAAGTTATATTGAATTATTTCTTAATAAATTTATTTAATTAATTTTAGTGGAAAAAATGGTGTGGAAAAAAGCATATCTAATTATTAATGATTGCTACTGCAGTTAAAATTCTCTCTTCAAATAGGATACACTGTGTGTCTTAAAATAAGATCTATTCTTAAGAAAATTTTCTCTTTTCCTGACATAAAATAGAATTGTTCTTGTCATTTCTTAAATCTGTCGTTTTTATAACTAGGTAACTTTAATGGGCTTTAGCATTTTTGTTGTAAATTGATACACATGCATATCAGCCATCTTCCTAAAATGTTTGAAGTGTCAAGAACATCAGCTTTGAAATACGAGGGACAGATTAGTGTATAAAGTAGCAATCTTTGCAGTCCTTTCTAGCGTAGGCTTTAAAATTATTCATAATGCTTCTTGTATATTATCAGCTATAGGAAAAACACAACTCTGGCAAAGTTTTAAAAAAAGTTTTTATGAATCACCCTCTTCTATATACACATATATCTGTATACACATTCAGTGGTAAAAATACTGTTTTCTAACATGTTCTCAAAATGGAATTAAAAGTAGTTGTTACATCAAGGTATTTCTTAGGAGCACAAGAAAGTTAGATTTTTAAAAAGCTACTCATGCTTAAATGAAGTAATGTACATTCCCTTATTCACAGGGGACTTAAACACATAAGATCCTCATCCTCAGAGAACTAAATCTTGATTTTTAAATTCAGCTTGGTAGTGTAACTCTATCTGAATAATGGAAAACAAGATCATATGTAAATCAGTAGGATGTACCATCTTAAGTGCTTCCATTTGTATTTATAAATATTTTTCTGTATTTTATATAAACAATATACATTTATCTTAAAATTTAATGAAAGATTGAGTATGTTTGGTAGTTTATAAATACACCTTTATAAATCTGAAATCATGTTAACTTGTTCAATATGAAATTTTTTATTCCCTACTTGCTAATAATGGTTAATACAGTCTGTTATAAGATCTCATCATTCTCTTCTAGCTGTGTAAAACTGAGTCATGCAGTTTGCAGTGTGAGAGTTTAAATTATGAATTTCATCAGTTGATTACAAATTATTGCTAAAATGATTTTTTATAACCATCTATTTCTTATGTTTTTAATTTTCTCAAATTGCTGGGTTCTTGCAATAAATTTCATAGGAGCCTTAAATGCCACTTGAAGCAGCTGTTCTTCCAGAGTACCGATGCTCCTTCTTGCAAGTTCATTTTATTCTATCTCTGCTTAAACTTGTGTGTTACCCAGTCCCATTATTTTAAAGGAATATGGCAAAGTGGACTGCTTTAAAATTGGGGAGTTCCCAAAGTTGCCTGTTGTTGAGGAAAATAATTGGAAAATGACATTATGATGTCCCTTATTGGTTTTATATTTGATAAGCAGAAAAATAATCATGAAAAAGGTTTCATACTGTTGGCAACTTTTATCACTAGGACAAGATTGGCATGGCTGATATCTCATATGCAGGTGTACAAGATTTGTTATCTGAGAAGTGTCACTCCCAAATGAGGCCTAAGATACAATGACAGCGTCACCAGTGTTGCCGTTCAGTTATGGAACAGAACAGTTATAAGATATTGTGTTCAGTTTTAATTGATGGTGCCTTAAATTTAACCTGAGATTTGGTTCCATAAATGGCAAAATTTTCACTAGGGAGAAACATCAAATAGAGAAGGGTTTTTTATTCTGGGTTCAGATGCTTGTCTTTTATGTGCAGTTCTCTTAATTTTCAGTAGTAGTAATTATAAGGTGAGAAAAAGTGGCCATTTTAGTTATTTGTAATGTGGATATGTGTTCATAATTATTTGTATATATGTATCAAAATGATAGAGTTTATGAATTTGAGTAACTGCACATTTTGTGATATATTTTGTTTTACATTTTACTATGTAAATAATATAAATATTTTAAAATTATATAATAATGCAAATAATTATATAATACACATTTTAACATTATCAAAATATTATAACTCTTGTAGTAATGTAAATGTTGGTTTGCTGTTGATACTAAAGTGCTCCTTATCTTTGGCTGATACAGCCATAGCTGTTACCTGTTGTATTGCCTGGTAAAAAAAGAAAGAATAAAATAAATGCAAGCAAAAGATTCTCAGGCCCAGAGTAAGTTCTGCATGTTAAGACAGTTCCAGTAAAGTCGAAGAGAGTGACATCATAAGAATGGCAGCATAACGGCAGCATGGATATATACTTTGGTGGATATTCCTGAAACAAAAAAATCCAACGGTCTGAAGTGCCAGATTACCTAGGAGGTAGAGTAACAAAGGACCATAAATTTAATGCTTAAAAACCACCTGGGACACAGGAAGTTGAGTGTCAATATAGGAGAAAGTGTGGTATTCTTCATTATTTGGTTTGAGCACACTGTGTATGATGTAAGTTTTAACAGGAGGCTGGGCTATTGCATTACTGTCAGTTTTCCAGCAAGAATGTCATTCTAGGTATTTGTAAGTGAGTGGACAAACTCAGAGTTTCTGTGTAAAGAATTAATGTTTCCTGCTGTTTCAAAGTGTATTTGTATAGCTTTTTTGTTTTCAGTGGTGTCTCTTTTCATTCACTATTTCCTTAACAAAATGCCCTCTGATGAATGCTCTCTTCTGTGATAATGACTTGGTTAACAGAGCTCCTAAACTTGATGAAGTCACACTGTTACATCTCTATAAGAATGGGTCAAGAAATAAGAATTTTCAATATTTTCAGGATAACTTAAGATAGTTTCTTTCATCTTGCTGGAAGCAGCCAGAGATGGTATTAAAGACTTCCCCTCTAGCTTTCGAAGTGCTTGGGGGAAATCAGAGGAACATGGTGCTGACCCAGTTCTCTTAAGGGGATTTGTAGCTTCAAAGGAGATGTGCCTCACCGCTTTTCCTTTTGAGGCATAGCCGAGCTGAGGTCAACTGTCTTTTGAAGCCCTACAGTTGCCAAGAAGAACCCAAGGTCATGTCTGCCTGATCTGGCCTCTTCTGACCAAGCGTTCCTGCCCATCTTTGTAAATGTACATCTGAGAGTTGCCTTTGTGTAGTGTTTTGTTTTTTTGGTCTGTGTTTTGTTTGTTAATTAAATGGGTGTTAATATGTTAAATCGTTATGCAAAAAAATTGTTTCCTTTCACTCTCCTTCCTTACCCAGTATCTGAAGAATTACATCAATTAAGACCATACCAGTGTCCTGACCAATTAAGTACTGGGCAATAATTCTGTTTAAACACAAATATATAAATATATATGTCAAGAATGTTTCCTTTCTTAAACAGGGAATTTATTTCCTCAGTGTTTCATTTTGATTTAGAGTTAGCAGTCTTTGTTCCTAGGTTAGTAACTGCTTTAGGCCCTAGGCTAAAAATGAGATATGCACCTTTTTTTAAGGTTTGAAAAGACTGGCGTTGTATTGTACAATTTAGGAAAAAAAAAATTAAGGAAGTTCTGTGAAACACTGTGGCATAAGCCTTGACCTTAAAAGCATGTTTTATAAATTATATCAAAATTAGAGACTTAAAACCTCCAAAATTCCTGTCAAAACTACATTGTGTGGCAACTTGTGTGGCAGATTGCTGGAGAATTTTAGATAAAATATGGCTATATCTTTGAGTAATCTTAAAGAGGTATTGGTTGTAAAGAGAGGAAGGCAGTGTATTAAAAGTAAGTTTGCCACACAGTCAAGTGTTCTTTCTCCAGAGATTATTGCAAAGTATTTGATAAGGGAAACTTTTATTTCTGTGGTAGATCACTTGTTTACACATTGCTGAAGCAGTCTCGTCCTGGAGCTTGTTCCATTCAGTCAGAGCTCTCAAAGTCAGCAAGGTGGCTCACAGCAGCTTGCAGAGGTGGGATGTTACATGTAAATCCAAATGACCTAAATTCTACCCAGATCCTCACTTCATCTTTTTTTCTTTATTGACTGCCTGTAAGTCTCCAGAACCAAAGGTCTTGGGAACATAAATAGAATTCAGACTATGTGAACCTGAGCTTTTGTCCTCAAGATAAAATGGGATTCATTGCATGCACTGATTGGTGTTCGTGTCCTTTAACTGATATTCCATATACAAGTGAATTTCACCCTATAAAAATGCATTAGTGTCTTCAGTTCTTAAGAGAGCGGTTTTTATCCTGGAGTTTTGAGTTTTCTTTAAATGGCTCAGTGCCAAACTTGCGGTAAGTAGGGAAAATTCTGCTTTCGTCCAGTCTTTTTTTTGGTAACTAAATAGAACTGAGAGAATACAGAAGCTGTGCCCCAAACAGCACATTTAACAGGGAAACTTGGGATATCTGATCTATCTATGCATCACTTTTATTATCCCTTTATGTATTGTTTTTTGTGGAGAATTTTGTGATAACCTTCATAAGAAGTCATATTCATTTTACATAGTCATGCCTGTGAATTCTCCCTTGAAAATAGCAGAGAAGTTGTTATTCTGTTATATATTTTGACTTACAGTGATCTTTTGAAAGGAGTTTACAGTCTTTGGCTTTTGCACCAGGAGTAAACTATTTAGAGGAAAAAAACCACACCTTCCAAAATATTTTGTTAAAAACAATTCTATGATCTCTCATTGGGCAGATGAAAAAAAAGATTGAAGGCAGAATACCACATAAGTTGCAAACTTCTTTTAAATTCAATGTTTAATTGCAATATGGTCTGTTTTTGTTATTATTTTACCCATGAGAACTTCTATGGTTATAAAAATCATAATCACAGAATAGATATGGTTTTCTTTGTCTCTTTTGTCTATCTGTCAATTAAAATTTAACTGAAATGGATAAGAGTTTTTGCTCATTTTTTGTACTGTGTTGTTTATCATTGGAATGGTTTGGTATTTAACTTTGATGTAGATGCCTCTCCTAATTTTTTTTCCTCTCCTGCCTGAGGTGGTACAGTAGCAGTGTTTTTTGTTACCTTTCAGAGGATGCTCTTGTAAAGACAGAAAGGTTCCAGCTTTGCTTTGGTCTCACATCCCATTGCATGATGTAGATAGTTCAGTTGCAAAAAGTATCATCTTTCTTAGATGTTTTTGTCTGAATTCCAGTTCTTGGGATCAGAATTTTGCACTGGTTAAGTTTAGAGCCTGAATCAGCCAGGAAGAAGACATGATTAATCCAAGTGAGTTGGAAGTAGACTATCATATGTTATAAAATGATAGTAGATATGTATAGAAATACCAAGAGGATGGTGCCAGACTTTTGTCAGTGGTGCCCAGTGACAGGATGAGGAGCAGTGGCCATAAACTAAACCACAAGAAGTTTCACCTCAGTGTGAGGATGAACTTACTTACACTGAGGGTGGCAGAGCACTGGAGCAGGCTGCCGAGGGAGGTTATGGAATCTCCTTCTCTGGAGACATCCAAGCCCCACATGAATGTGTTCCTTTGTCACCTGGCCCAGGTGACCCTGCCTTGGCAGGGGGGTTGGACTGGATGATATCCAGAGGCTCCTCCCAACCCTCTCAATTCTGTTATTCTGTCGTAATTTCTCTCTTTTCCCCCCCTCTCTTATAAAACAAAACTCCATGTGCTATCTTTTTTTAACTATAAGGTCTCTGTGCCTGTCCCTTTGTTTCAGTAGTTTATCTGTGTCCTTTTCCACAGGCTCAGTTGGCGAAAATGCCCCTATGGAATAACCTTTGAAAGAGAAATGATGGTGATGTCTTACATCACCTGACAGATGAAAAAGCAGCAGTGGAGAAATGGAGTATTCTCCTGCTGCTCCTCTTGCATCCTTACAGGACAGCCAAGCAGAAATCAGTGCCATGCTAGTATTTAATTTCTCTTTATGCTGTACTGGGTAGGAGCAGATGTTTCTTGACTGAATACAGGTGAAATGAAAAAATACTTTTTTCTTCTCATACACTTGCAGTAAATACTGTCTTAATCTGCCTTAAACTGCTGACATTAAAAAAATGTCTTTTGCTTATCATGTATCAACTGTGAAACGTATGCCAGAATCTCTTCCAGAGATTTCAATGAATGAAAGGCTTTCATACAGTTGTTTTTAAAACTATGGTGCTCTAAAACAGTAGTAATCACATTAGAAAATAATTTTATTTCTTGCTTCATCCTAGAGAATTTCTTTCTAACATGGGGAAATAAAGAATTTATAAAAATGAGTTACTGTATTTTTTACAAGCAAGAATATGTAATTCTAGGTATATGTGTAGCGGATGCCACAAGGAGATAACATGTATGTTGATAGAAGAGTATCAGGAAAACAAACATGCACCTTCCAAAGGTACACGGGAACCTTTTCCTGAAAATCCCTAGTAAAGATCTTTGATCCTCAGATAGGAATAAAAGGGAGATTTTTGCTCAGTGTCTGTGTAATCTTTGCTGTAAGATCAGCAAAGGTCAAGAGTACAAAAATTAAAGCATGGCTAATGACCAAAGAGAAATGCAATGAACTGATAGCATGGAAGAAAAGACAGATACTATGAATAAAGATGAAATGTTTTAAAACATATGTTGTCCTGTTTTTTGCTAAGCCTTCTGTTTTAACCTTGGAGTCAAAGAATTTTCACACAGTTTTATGTAAACAATAGCCGATGTTTATTTAACCGTCTATTCTGTTTTTCATTCCTTTTGTGATAAGAGAAAGTTTGATGAGCATCCTTTTTCTCCAGTGGGATTGAGGAGGAAGTGACATGTCCTCCAATCGCTTGTGGAGTTGAGAATCCTATAAAGTATAATAAGTGTAAATACACTCTCTTTTTTCCCTCCTTTCTGATGAACCTAGCAGGTGTGAGAGTGTCCTTTATCGTGCTTTCACCGGCACAAACATAGACCTAAAATGCTGTATTAATTAGAAATTGCTTATCTCACTTTGGACCTAACTTACTCACATTGTTTCCTTATACTTCAATACTAATGATATAGCAAGGTGTGAGATTTAAGCTTTGTTAATACAGTTGGATGATTGACTATAAATGGAAGGGGAATGATGAGAAGTTCACTTTATTAATCTCCCATTATCTTTTCGACTATTATAATGTCTTGTCTTTGCCTCCTAGTGTTCTTAAGAGTAAAGGATTATTAATACCTCCTCAGTGAATAGAGTTAAAAAATTGGTCATATGCTTCTATTTTGCTATTGAATACTTGTTTCCAGATAAATCTGCTGCAAAAGGACAATCGCTGTGAATCAGCAGCTGCTATTATTATAAAATAGAGACTGTTGGTGACTCTGAAGATGGAGTTTTCTAGTCTTTGTGAGGTATGCCTAAGTGTTTTCCTGAACAGTTATAATCTAGACATTTGGTGTTTTCATTTGGATCTTCCAGTCACTCATACTAGACCTATCATAATGCAGAGAAAGTCTACACAAATAAATAAGAACAAATCTTTTTCTTCAGTGGCTTGCATATAGGACCTGGTCTTTCCCATCAAAGTCACTGGCTATGTTTAGAGGTAAAAAACCCAGGAACAAATATGGAATTAAAATTCATGTCTTTTGTTCTTGTTGCTTTGGTGAGTTTGTTCCACAAAAAGATGCAAGGTCTGTGCTCTCAGCTGGTGACAGCTTTCATAAAGAGGCTCCGGCTAAGAGTCGTATAATTGGAGCTTTTACAAGGGGATTTGCTTTTCTCTCGGTGTGGCAACCCCACAATGACTAGTAGCAGGTAGAGAGCACCCCGGGAAGGTTCATGATCAATGGGGAGCAGCTGAACAAGGCAGCCCAAAGCCAGCAGGCTTGTTAAAACCTTTCAAAGGCAAAATCTGTCCTGCATGGGAAACAGCTGGTAAATGGAATGTCTTGTTTGTATGAAGATCTCCTGTTATACGGCTTTTCAAAGAAAGGGAAATGCTTTGGAGGCAGAATGATCATGGAGAATTTTTTGGCCTGTTCAGGGGTTAAAACTCATGAAAACCTGAAGAAAATGAAATTAATATTTTTTAAAAAAAGAGAGATTTAAGGAATATTTTAGTAATAGTAGATATATAAAAGTAATATATTAAATATTATTTGATGTTTCTTAAATGTGTAATAAAGCATAGGTATTTTAAACCAATGAAATGAATCATGTTTATTACAGCAGTACTTCATGAGTTACATAGTTTTGTAGCTCTGTATCTCATCCCACCATAACTGTAAACACAACAGTTTCTGCAGATAAAGGTGAGAGATACAGACTATGTAATGTACAATAGTGTGGTTATTACGCATTGGAGGACTGCTGTCTCCCCAGGGAGACCAGAAAAGCCTGTTATAAGTTGTCATGCAGAGGTTTTAGGGATGAGGGGCTGTGGTTTATACCACTGATAAGGATGCAAAATACTCTTCCTTTATCTTCCAAGTACTTCCATGACACATGTCAACAACATTGATGATAACTATGTCATTTCAAAAGGAAAAAGGGAATGCTAAATAAATGTGTGGCACAACTGGATATATTAGCAAATTATACTTACAATAAAATTATTTGGTTTTTTCAGTATTAGCCTCAGTTTTATCTTGACCCCTGGTGGATAGCTAAGTCATGATGTTTCTTCTCCTTGAAAGAACATGTTCACAAACAGTTCAGGAGGGAATCATGAGACTTTTCTGTTATTTATTCTCTGGAGAATTTGGACTGCTGCATTTTCATAGATTGTTCGCTAAGAAATAAGTTATTTTATGAAACATATGCACTTATGTAATTTATGTATACACATGTTAATTCCCTGTTATTTCTTGGACCTCTAACTGCAGTGCTTTCTCTGTTCACTACACTGATATTTTTTCAGAGCCAAGCCTATAATTCTGGTTAGCTTCAGTGTTATCATGAAAGGTATAGTTTTTGTTCGTGGTTTGAGTGTTGTTTCTTCCTTCCTGAATGTAGAAGTCCTGCAGAAAAAAAATAGATTTTTTGTAGATTTTTTAGTTTTCTTGCTTACTTTTTTCTTTCTTTTCCTTTTCCATTTCCCTACCATTTCAGTCCCTGTTACTTGTAGAATCAAAGATAGAGCTAATCTTTGACTGAAATTGGTTTGTCTTTCCTAAGAAAATAAGACTTTTTTTTCCTTTCACTGCTCCAACCTCCCTGGGTAGATAGGTCAACATTTATTTCACAGTCTTTTTATTCTGAAACACAAAAAAAAAGGTTTTCTGAGCAAATTATTTTTCCACAAAAGCAATGAATTAAAAGAAAAAAAAAAGAACACCCAGTAATATGCAGTAGACAATATATGTTCATTGCAATTTCTATCTTCTTTTTGCATATAACTCTTTCTGTGGTTTTGTGGGTATAAAATTGCAAATGCGATACAAATAAATGCTACATACATACTGGAAAAATCCAATAATATTGGTATAGTGATTGCAGACATAATTTTATAGGGAAGAATTAGGTATCTTCTTCTACCTTTATGCTCCCACATATTTTTTTTACATCGAATGACCGAAATTTGAATTAAACCATTTTGACAAGCTAAAATACAGTCTCTTCCACTGCCTGTTCTTTTGTTGTGTCTCAAAACTTCTACCTAGCCAGGTCGGAACTTTCTGTTGTATTCCATGTGAATTCTCCATGCAGTAGACTTTCTTTGTAGCAAGTGAGAATTTGAACAAAGAACAGCTGTAAGATCAGCCTGCCTCTGTGGAAATATTTTGTATCATTGAAGCAAAATAGCTGAGGGTGTGGCTCATAGTTACTGAGAGACTTCTTTGTGGTTCATTTTTTTCCTCCGGCAGCTCCATCACACTGTGTTATACAAATGAGCATGCCATGTTTAGTAATAATAAAACAGATGGGTGTAGAACTTTTATCAAAACGGACTGTATCAGAATAGAAGTTGTGTAGAACACCTTAGGCTAAGTACCTTCTTGTTCCTTTGTAACTGCATATGCAAATATATACTCCCCAATATGTTTGTCTTCCAGCGGCTGGACTTTTTCTGCCTTTATGAACAAATCATTGACTAAGAAAACATCAAAACACTGAGGTAAAAAGGCTTGTGTGGAAAAAATACTGTGTACTATAAACATCTGTACTAACAAGATTTGCATATAATCACTGCAGGAAATTTTGTTTATATTTTTTAAGGAATAGCTTTTGAGCAATTTACTTACCTACGGCGATGAATCAATAAATGTACTACATGTGTGAACAGATTTTGAAGTGTTCACTTGAACATAAAAAAATCTCATAGAAGTCATTATGTTCTTAATATAATCAGAAATGTTCACTTCACTGTGGTCACAAAAAAAATTTAATGTTAATTTAAAAATTCAATAATTTTCCCACGTAATGTCTGTGAATGGTTGAGGTTTCATTTATAATTATATAAAGTTTTTGGAAACAAGTTTGCTTGTGTAACTTTGGCTGAGGTCCGTGCTTATGTAGGCTGTGTTCTTTTAAACATGATGTTGTGCTTTGGGTTTTATGAGTGATTATTGCTCTCGCTGCTCTCCCCATAGTAATTCTGTGATTCCATGGAGTTCATTAATAGAGTAAGAGGGGTAGTACCTGGTGTAGAAATATGTAAAAATAACTTCATTTCATCCGATTTTTTTTTTTTTAATCCTTACGTAGAAAACTATATTGTTCCATGTATATGCATCCTAGACTATAACATGTCTTTCCTCAGGAGATTCCTTGATTTATTGTTGTAGAACTAATTTATTGAAAAATGAAATTCAGTTTTCAAATGTAATGTTATTCCTGGTGAAATGCTGCGCATTTGAAAAAGACAGGAATCTTTGAGCATAAGAATTATTATTGTTTTTCATTTCCCTAGACCTTGTAATATTCTGGTTTCCAAATCACAGGTGACACTGTCTTTTTATCACTAGCATTAGTTCTTTATTGCAAAACAGTTTACACAAGGTGATGCAGAGTCATTATAGCAACTCTAGTCCCAAAATCTACTTTTGTCTTGGCTGTGATCTCATCTGGCAGACAAGACAGAGACAGGAGGAAGACTTCTATGTGATGCTGAGCTGTGTTAGCAAACCCCAGCTTGGAGTTAAAAGTGTAAATGTGTGTATTCATAAAAGTCTTATGTATACTTTAGAAAGTGATTTAGGAGCAAGTAAACTCCAAAGTACAGTGCCATCTGCACACTCTAAAACATTAAAGTGAAGAATCTTGTAAACATTGTATAAATCACAATATGTGCAGGTTTCAACCTGGATTTAAGCTACGCCGATTTTTTTTTCATAAATTTGCCAAATTAAAAGAAATACACAATTTTTTCAAAAGCAGTGAGCTGGTCACTAATCCCTCTATTACCTATTCTGGATTCCAAAGATGTGACATTTCGTTTTAAAAGTTTTTTTCCTGTTTTATCTGGCAATTCTCCACAAGAAAAAAATTTCCAGTGTTGAATTAATATAAACAGGTAGGTTTATTTTCATTTGAGAGTCTTTCATCTAAAGCATTTTGCAGGGCACTGGGTAGAATGCCAGGGAACTGATTACAAAGATATCCCTAAAAGAAAAATACCAGTCTCATAATTCTGTATTGATTACCTAAGCATTAGTGACTGCTGCACACTGTGAAGCAGCACAAGTGTGAATACTCTTTTAAAATTTTGTTGGCTTCAACGTGACAGTTTTATTCTCACATTAGTGAATTGTCTCAAGATTGCTGCCTTTTCTGCCTTTTTCATGTCTAGAAATTCAGTTATTGTTAACAGAACAAATGTTACATTGCAGGCGCCCTCTTACCAACAACTGAGAAAGCATGATCTGAGAAAGCTGCAGAGGAGCCTGTGTGCCTGGCTACTGAATAACTGAAAATGCTCTCTTGTAAATATTTCAATATTGTTTGTGAGGGCAAAGGAAATCAGTTTCCCTTATTCCTCGCGCCCACCCACACCCCAGAATCCTGTGGTGTGCAGTCTCCAAATGACAAATAAGGGTATTATTCGTTATTAGTGACAGTTTGTGGCTGCAGACGAGCTTTCCTCATCTAATTCTTGTTGATTTTTGTTCTTGACCTTTGCTGCTGTGCCTGCTGAATGGGTATCTAAACTCTGCTTCACTGCAGTGAACCAGATGCCATAAGGTACATCCCTCTTCTCATGATGAAGGCTTAGTTTTTTTCTAAAGTAGCGCCATTTGGGTTGTAGCAGCTTTCTTACCACCCGTGCCATAGAAAGGCCTCCAGAAATGAAAAAAATACTACTCCTTTTTTCCCCGCTCCCCTCTGTTGGTGGGTATCTGGTCTCTCCCAGCTGACAGCAGAGTACCACCCGCACGGTTCCTCCTGGAGGAGGTTGAGCTTTCACTACCCAGCTCCCTGTTATCTCCCAGATGCTTTGTATTTCAGTGTCAAGATAAGTCAGTTCTTTTGTAGGGCAGAGAAAGGTTCAAATGAAAAGTGATTTATTTTTATTGGTGGTGGCCAACACACTACAACACATTCAATAGGATTGTAGTACAGTTCCTTTTATACTAAATCAAACCAATGCTCCAGCTATTCTTAGTGTTCGTAGAGGTTTTGATCTAGATATGGCCAGTACAAATGCAGAAACCTAGTGAACAATAAAAAACCAGCATATCTGAAACCTCAGTGAAACTATGTAGCCAGACTTGAGCCTCCTCATTTGTATTAATTTTTAAGTACCATTGTTTTTTTCTTCTTTTTATGTGCGGTTGAGGGGGGGAGTTGTCAAATTTTATTTTGAGATGTTCTTTTTTAAGCTGGAGGGAAGAAGTTTCTCCATAGGGAAGAACTAATGAGAGTATTTTCTTTTCCTCATCTTTTTTGTGAAGGCATTACAAGGAAAGTTAAGGTTAAGAATAAAATATAATTTCCTGTGAAAGTGACAGTAAATTGGAAAGATATTTTATTTCTTTTGAACCAGTAAGAGACATAAACAAAAAAGTAAATGTTGCTTTGAATCAGCATGTGGTACTTGTCTTCTGAAATAAAACTTTTGCAATAAAGTCTTTTTATTTGTTCTGGCATTACAGAATTCTTCAATTTGAAACTAAAATAAGTAGCGTATATGCCAGTGGATTCAGTACTGAAATGTTGAAAATTTATGACTGAGATCAGAAATATATGGTATATTTATCAGTGGTTAGAATCCTTAAATTTGCTAACATAGACTCTTTTTTCTTTGGATAAAAGCATTTTAAAACATGTTCATTCATTTAAATTTGCTGATAATATTAATTCAGAATGTCTGAGTCTTTCATTTGCATGGAAGAATGCATGAGAATATTAGTTTTGGAATGCACTTTTTAAAAAACATGCTCAGTTTCTAAAAGTGCTTGCCCCAGTGGAGTATCAGCTGTGATTAAAGCCTGTGTGTGCATATGTGCGTGTGTGTTCCTTTGCATCTAGGGAGCAGTTATCCAATTTGTGAGCAGAACTAATTGCAAAATATGTGTCTGGAGCAGCAAGATTCTTGTCTCCCGCACCTGTAGGCTAGAAACTGGTTTGACTTCTCTGTAAACTGCTTTTCCCTTTGAAGGCTTTGCTTTTTTTGTTGTTGTTGTGAGTTGTTGCCAGTGTCAGAACCCCTGTGCAAGGAGACGACCCTTCCCCAAGAGCCTGTGTTGCTGTGAATGTTTGCTGTTTGCATGACATCTGCCTCTCCGGTGGCACTCAATACTATCTCAGGTTCAGCAGCCTATCCAAATACCTCCGTATCTTCAAATACAAATTTAGGAGCAATTTTGTCGTTAAAAATTAGCTTACACTATTTGCTTGCACTATTTTCTAAATTGGTTGTTGTGCAAGGTGATAAAAGGAGATAGGGACCCAGGCCTGTAATGTAAGGGTAGTCCTCAGATCTTAGAAGTTAGAGGTGCTGAGAAGATTTGTTTTGTGATTTTTTTTTAACTTCTTCCTTGGATGTTGATATTTGAGGATTTTTTCTGTTTCTTACAGATATCTTTTCTTCAAAGATAAGAATACTGATTTAATATCATTGGCATAGACAGAAGTCATATATATATATATTCTACATTATCATTATTTATAATGCAGGGATAGCTTTTTGAGAACTAAAGTGTCATAATGCCTTTAAAATAGATAATGATGGGAACATAGATAAAGCAAATTGTTATTACTATCTTTTCAAAAATAAAATAGATTGTGATCTCTGAAGATTTCAAGGCTGGTTCATGTTATGGTATGTTCTTTTTTACAGACCTTTTAAAATCCTATAACTTTATGTCATATATCATAAATTAAATCATTTACCTACTGTACACTTGTGTGCTAGTCTTCCAAAATAAAGAACACTTTACCAGAATATCTAAGGATATTTTTCTCTATGTTCTTTTATCTTACAAAATAGGTATAATTTAGAATTGTTCAATTTCCTGGATGTATTTGAAAATCTTTACAGAAAACTAATAATTTTCCTTTTTTCTTTTTAATCCTGTTTTGTTGGGTTTTTGTTTGTTTGTTTGTTTGTTTGTTTTTTCAAATAAAGCAGCTCTAAATGCTTTATTACTGTTGGGTTTTGGTGGCAGAGGTGCAGTAGAGCAGATGTCTCCACATCAGTATCAAGTTCTGCTGTAGAGGCTGTAGTTTGCTTATTTCTTTTACTAATGGAAGTAAGCAAGGCTGTAGGTCAAAATTGTATTCTTCAGGGTCAACTTTTCTAAAGACATCCTTACTATAGTTAATATCTACCACTATTACTATTTCAAAATGATGTCAAACAGCATTGATTACTTGGTAACTTGGATTAATTCCTTGTCAAAGCAGTGTTTGGTTTGGAGATGTTTGTATTTCATTTCTTTATGGTGGCCTAAGTGCTACTTTTTTTCCCCTGCAGTTTCAGAAGACCTAAATGGCAGCAGATCAGTTCAGTTATTCAGTTACGATCCTAACCAAAATGTGCTATGCAAGATGATATTGATGATTTACAGTTGACTTCTTATTTACTCAGTGTAGTGATAAATGTGTTGGGTCTTCTTCCCTCCAAAAGTGAAGAATTGCTAACATGAAGGGATATATTCATTTATCCTATGTTTTGTTGGGTTTGTTCCCATGTTTTTTGTGTGTCTGTGTGTGTCGTGGTGGTGGGTTTTGAGAGGTTTTTTTTGTAAACAATTGACTTTTCTCTTTCCAATTTAATGTTGAAGTTTCTTCGCGTTCACTTCTACTTCACTGGTTTATGTGGATCGTCTTTTACCCTCTAAACATTAAGATGCCTATATGGAAAGTAGGAGAAATCTTTTATGAGCAGTTGTTTTAGGTTTTTTTCACTGAAAGAAAAGCAACTTGTATAGACACTTAAAAGTAGAGTGTAAAGTTAAGTTTCTTACATGGGAATCCTACATCTGAGGGGCCCTCAAGTAACCTGTAATCTGAAAGCTTTTCTTTTGTTTTTTAGAATATCTGAAAAAATTGGAAGTTTCTACAAAAAATAAGGCCTTTTAAATGAATTTTTACTACTATCCAATATTTAGTAACCCTTTAAGAGCCTTCTAGGAATCTTTCCTTCAAGTTAAACTTTCTAGGAACTGGCACCATCCTTGTCTTTAGCTCAGTGGCAAAAAGGAAATAGTATTTGTCTCCTTTACTGAGAAGTCCTTTAACCGTAATGTTCATTTATTAATGTCTGTTCAATGGTCCTTCTGCTGAGATTTCCAGAAACACTTTGCACCTACAAAATAGAATGGATTTCATAGTTCACATGATGTCTGAGAAAGTATTTTGTCATTGGCTGTTTGGTTTTTTCTGTTACTCTAAGGGTGCTCTCCTATAGTTTGCATTATGAGAAATTATAAATAGCTCATTAGCTTTTTAATGCAACTCATGATTTCTGTAGCCCCCTAAGCAGAAGAATCTTGAAGCTGTTCTCGGCAGCTTTTCATGTCTTTGATCACCTTTATTCCCTTCCTTTATACAAGGTTTTGAGCTTAATTTTAGTTTAGTCACATGTTTCTGAGACAAGGATGAACAATCTACAGTAGTCAAGGTGCTCAGCCACCATAGTTATATAGTTAGTGACATAATAATTTATTCTCTATTCCTTTATAATAATTCCAGAAGTTTTTTAATCCTTTTGGCTTCTACTGAAAAGAGATTACCATTTCTGTTTTTTCCTAAGAGATAATATTTTACAACTTACCATAAAACTACTGTAACTATGTTATCAATGCTCAATTTAGTTTCTTTTTTAATCAACCCGTCTTTTCCATTTAGCTTTAATTTTCTTTACTATGAATAATTTCAAATCATTATTAAACTTTGATGTGACATTACACCTTCCTTCTTCATATCCTTTGTTGAACTTACTGAAGATGCAGGGCTCAAGACAGATGCTGTAAGACTTAAGAACACTGCATACTGTGGAAAGTACCATAGATTCTTCTATTTCCCATCAGTAATACATAATCTTCCATATTTTTTTTTTATTTTATTTCATGATAAGTTAGTTTCTTCAAGAAATTTTGAAAAACTAAAATAATTTTGGGAATTCTTCAATAAGACCAGCCTATGCTTTCTGTAATGTTCTGCTTTGAAGAACCCTAGTATATTTGCCAAAGACAACTTTCTTCAAGCCAGTACTTTCATAAAACCATTACATAAAGCACCACCTGATGTACTTTTCTGGTGGTTTAAATTTACCTTTATCATTCCTTTAAGTTGTTCATTTTGTTTAGAGGATATGTAGTAAATTGTTTTGCAGTACTGTGTAATATACACATGATGAAATGAGTGATAGAGGTGGTACAGCATTTCTGCTTTCTAGAAGTTTCTATCTGCTGGCCACGTATCTGCCAAACAAGGCCAAGAACCAACATTCTGACTTGACAGTTCTAAATAAATGCTGTGGTGAGGTCTCTTACTCCATCAGTGTCTCCAGTGAATTATACCAATGCCAATATAATCATTCCCATCTTCAGTAGTTCAGGGAGGACAAATAGGTTCTCAGAGCTAACCTGCAAAAATGTGTGTCATATAGAGTCTCTGTGTGACTATCTGAGTGCCCTTTGTGGTCCTGATGTAGTGTTGCTAAAATAATGTGAAATCAGTTTGGTATATATATATTTTTTATATTGCTGGGTGTTAAAGGATAGTGGTTATAACCAGTCATTACAACAAAAGCCTCCACAGGATGTAAAAGACTGTGAATGATAAAGAAATGCTCTTAAAAACATGAAAACACTTAACAGAATATAAATAAGGAATAGTCAGGCTCCTAGTTAGATTTGTCAGCAGGAATAAACTCCTTTAACCTAATAAAACATTAATATCTCCTTCTCATTAACATTAAAGTAATGCTGTGAATAATTGAAAACTTTAGGTTGTCATCATCCTGTAACTGGAAGAATATTTTCTGTTTCTTTACTAGTAAATAGGATTAGAGTAATTTTTCTAGATTTTTTCATTTCTCTTCACCTGAGGTGCTCAGCGTTGTCTCTCCTGTCTCAGTGCTGCTTTTTTTTGTTTTAATAGAAGCTGTAAACCAGTGTGATTAAGGACATAGCCTGAAGCTTAAAATTTCTGTAGCTCATTCTATTCTTTAGCAGCAAACATGCATATAACATAAAGCAGGTGCATTTCCTGTTTCACTGCATCTCTGCTTTATCTGGCATCCTACAGCTAAAGATAGCTTCACAGAAAAGACCATTTAGTGGATATATTTGAAAATGTATCATTTAACTTATTCTTCTGAATACCTCAAATATGTAGATCAGAACAAATAATTTTCGTGTATGATGTGTTTGTTGAGTGTTCTACATACAGATGGTCTGATATTTTAATCACTTAGGGCCGCATTCAGTCAAAAATATAGACAGACTGCCATATTTGGATAGCAGATTAACGCAGGCTTCCTAGCTTGTTCAGGTAGCCATAGCAAGAGACAGAGTGAAGCACTGTGCCTTGCATGTCAAAGCAGAGAAATTGTCTGTGTTTGCCAGAATTTGTGAGAATCGTCTTTAATCTTGTTATTCATAACAATATTGCTCATCCTGAAATATCTGGAACCATTGTATATAGAGTTGTTAAAACTCAGCCTGTGGAAATGTCACATAGACACTGAATTTCTGATTTTCTTTATAAGCAAAGTCACGTATAATTAAAACTGCAAGCTCATTTTAGTGCTATTGTTCTAGTTCAGCATTTTTCACTGCTAAGAGCATTTGCTGTCTTCATAGCTTTTGGTTTTTGGCTTAATTAAAAAAATGTTCTGTGAGTCTCAGCAAACTATGTCAAATACATAGTTTCCACTACCAGTTGGAAAATCCTTTAACTTAATGAACTTATGTGCATTTTAGTCAGGTCTTCACACAGAGCTTTTCACTTTGTGTTGCTCTTTGTATGAGACAGCATTTATTAGGGCAAATGATACCTGTGGATATACAGAGGGACAGTAAAGTTGTAACCTGGGGAAAAAGCTCTTTCTAGCCCACACTGTCTAGATGTTGCTTCAGGATCCTAGGTACTGACTGTTGAGTCAGAAAATCCTGCTCATGGTGATCCTGGAAATCTCCAGATTCCCATCACCGTGATGTGTGCAGAAATTCAGGCACTGCAACAGAAATCTTGAGGTCAAAGGATCCCACTGTATTTGGGAAGATGAGAAGATCAAGATGAATTTGGGAAAGTGAGGAAAAGTTTCTTTGTTTCTGAGAGATGTAGCAGTAGTAACATTTTGGGTGAGAATAATTTGCTGATGTTAGAAGACTTGCTTAAAATCACAGGACTGGAGGAATTTTCCAAAATATTGCACTAAACCTGTGGCCAGAGGGAAAACAAAACCAATTATTTTTTGGGGGGTTTTCCTAATTATGATTTTTAAATTGTTTTACATTTCAGGACCTGGAGTGGGTGGTAATTTTGATGATTGGGTGTGTAGGTTGAGGATGTGTGTTTCATGGGCTTTTTGTTTCTTTGAGTGGTGGGAGTTTTTTATGCATGTCTTGGATTATGTAGAAAGTATGTTTGTGAACTGGCTAATGTAATACCATATGAGAAATGAAGTTCTACGTTAGGGATATCTTTACATTACTGGCATTTTAAATATGTATGTTCATATGCTTATGCAAAAATAGTAGGGCTTTTGCTTTGTGGGGTGTTTTTCCCCCGTTGAAAGAAACTACAATATTCATAACCTATGGTACTTGAAGCAGTTTGGAAGAAGAATAGAAGGGAGATGGGTTAATGCTAATGATTAATGCTAATCATTAGCAAGAATTAAAATAATGTGGCGGGGAGAAGCACATGGAGGAAGCAGGACAAGAGGATTAGCATGGATACAGTGTGCTTGCAGTTTTTGCCAGCCCAAATGGTACAAGATGGAAATCTGTCTGCCTGAACTGAACTGTGAAAGAGAATAAAAAGATATAACTGCATATAAATGCCACCTTTCCCACATGAGATAGATTGTCTGTGTGTAATAGGGGCCAGAGAAACAAGAATTATGTAAGAAAGTTCTTTATCTTTTTGAAAACAGAGTGATTGGTAGAATAATTACTTTGCAAAGGGCAGTCAAATGAACACTGAGGAAACAGATGTTATAGCAGTAATCTGTTGGGAGTCCAAAAACTCTTCAGAGTGTGAGCAATAATCCATTGGAAATGACTGAGAAAAAACTATAATTGTATTGCGGCACTCACTAAGGAACTACACACAGATTTCTCAGTTATTTTCTCAAGTATTGACAAAATTTAGCAGTACAGTATTTTCTGTAGAAGGTGTATTTTAATTTGATAATGAGCTGCTAGTTTATCTAAATGACCTCAACACAGAATGCTGTGTTAGGTATCAGCAGGTGAACAAGTTTCAGGATTTGACATAGCAATGTGTGATGCTTCAGATCACACCTGTAAGCAAGGGAAAAACCCAAGAAGTAGATTGTGTGTGAAGGGGTATTTTATTTTCTTCCCTCCCACTTGAAGTTTTGGTCCTCTGTAATGAGGACAACTAACTTCAGATGCAGAAATTTAGGAAAACTTAAAATTTTGCTCTGAAATTATTTTGTTATTGCATCCGGAATGGAGACCTAGACTTCAAAGAGAGTGTGTTGCAGACCCCAAAACTGAACTCAAATGTGCTGCAATGCTTCTGTTTTAGCTCAACTACTGTTTAGCAGTAATAACAACTTTAAATATATTTTTACTTCTTGATGTGACAGAATAATCCGAAACAGTAGTTGCTTGGTAATTCTAATCTGTTCATCATTTTAAGTGTTTTCCTGCATTTTACCATGCTCAGTAATTACTCAAAGCTAAAAGCAGCAGTCCTGTATCTGAAGCACATGAACTGGTCTGCGTTAAGTGCAGTAGGCTTCCACATTCTTGGCAGAAACAGTCCGTGTCTTCTTTTCCCACTTAAAAATATATATAATTGATAATGATCAATATCTGTATGTCAAAGACTCTTCATACCCTTAATTTGAAAGACTGAACTTTGAGGACTCCCAAAACATTAGTCTCTGTTAGCAAATGCCAATTAGTCTGGCAGTTTTCCTCGATGTCTTATAAGTGTTGCTAATCTGAGGGAGATTAGTTGAAAAACAGCCAGTTTGTTGATTTCTTTCCCTGCCTGTTTATGGAACTAGAGAATTATTTTGTAACTCTTCATGGTAGATGTCTGCATGAGTGAGGACTGCATGTCTGTGACACCTCTGCTGTTTGCAGCCGTGGTATTGAAATGGGACAGTGACATATTTTTAGCACTTGGTAGCAATTACTGACACCTTAATTTATATATATATATACCTATCTATAAATAAAATAGAAAATAAAAAAAAGCTTCTCATGTTCCCTCTGCTATGTTCAGCACCTTCATGTCAGAATCTACGTGGGTTTGAACCTAGTGCTGACTTTTCCTTTCTCTTCCAAATCTTGCCTTTTTCCACTTTTTTAAATGTATCTTTTGTTTCAAGCAACTCCTATATTAGTAAGAATATTATCAGTTTTTACTACTTCTGCTTGCCCATGGCTATTCACTCCTAATATTGCTGCACCTGGCACCTATGGGCCTCTGTGTCAGTCTAAGCAGAAAATAATAAACTCCTGATATCCATTCACTGATAAACTGATAATTTTCGGTTGTAGTATTTGTCTAGTCCTCTGTGAAGAACTTCACTGGACTAATGTTACTTTTCTTATCCTTTTCGCTAGTGCTGTACTTGCTTTGCTGTGTTTTCACATTCAGTGTTTGATCCTTGCAAAGATGAGAACATACTGCCATTGTTTGCCCTTTCTTCCAAATTTGAGCACTGCTTATATGCTGAGATTTGTTTTCCTTACTGCAGTTCGTGTTGCTTGTCATACATGAGCTGGTTTTTGGGTGTTTTTAGTTTGAATGTAGATTTTTAATCCTATTTTCTTTTCTTTCTTAGGAATGTTTCTTGCAGTACTTTACATTATATGTCCATAGCATTGCCCATAGCACAGTGAGATTTCTGTCAACTTCTTCATTCACATTAAACAAGAACTGTGGCTGTAAACTGTTGCAAAGGCATGTAGTGTGGATTGTATTTTTGTGTGATTTTACAGGCACAGTTTCAGACTTTGCCTATTTGTATGCTATTACTCCAGAACAGCTTTTTTTTACCAATCCTATAAACTTTTTGCCTATAGCCTTCTCTTATCTCATTGGATCTCAGGTTGCTTATAAGATTAGAAAATGTCAGCACGCTTGTCTGGCACATTCTGATAGTTTTTGACACATAATACCAGGATGTGTCTTTCTGAGTGTTGTGGTCCAGAACAGTCTGGTCATATTTCATGTACTTGGTAGTCTGGAAGATTTTTAGGCAGATGGTAGTATTTCTGAAATTTGACACATTCTTAACATGTTACTTTTAAGTTAACTGATACCTTATTGCCCATTAATTATAATAAAGAAAAAAATACATGAGCCAGTTCTGTGTTCATTGAGAAGAAGCATTATCTTTTTACTAGTGCCCAGTAATACTTTGAAATGCTATGTGAATTTGCTTTTCTCGCCTCAGAAATTTCTGTTCTTTCAGAGACACTTTTATTTAATGTTCTTATTGAATGCTGTTTCAGCTTTCTCTCTATTTCCAGAAATTGCATAGAGTCATGAAGCTTGACTTAATAGTGCCTATAATCTAATCTGCATATCATGATTTCTGCATAAGACAGGAACAAGTTCCAGCAACTGATTTAAATGTCCCAAGCCTTGTAATAGTGCTCTTCTTGCCTTATATTCTGAGTATAAGTGATCACAGGGTCAGAAGTATAAATTGTTTCAGTTTGCAGAGAGGTTGTTGCTTAGACACATGCCAGTTTTTGCATGGTAATGAGGCAATTTGTTGTTGTATGTTAATCTGTTATTTTCTATTTTAAAAGTATAATGAATGCTTGATAGGTTGAAATACATTTGCATAAACTGTTATGGGTCAAATTCATGGATCTTCTTTCTGAGTTTGTAATGAGACATGAAAATTCTAATGAGACATTCTAAATGAAAGAAGTTCTTAATAGGATGCTATGAATATAGCTGTGAAATGTGTTATGAGAAATGGAACAAAAAGAGAACAGGGAAGTTTTTCTCTAATAAGAGATTTTTAAAAATAAACAACCAACCTTCCTTTTCAGGACAGCTTCTTACATTGTTTCTTCTCTGACTCAATCCAAACTCCACTGAAGTCACCTTTGGAAAAAGATCAGCAATGGAGAGATCATTTGGGAATTTTATAAATTCTTTTTTTTATTTTTTATAAATTTTATTAGCTTATGATATGAGACAGGGAAGACATCTACAATATTTCAGTCAATAGATAAAGGAATTTGTTAAGAAAGGGCCAAGGCATGGCTTAGAGCACTGGCACTCACAATGTGGTGTTGCTTATGTCAGCTAGCACTGCATCAACAAAATTCAGGGCTTAGAATGGCTGGTACCACTGCCACATTTGTTTGCAAAGGCTGTATTGATTTGAGGGTTTGGAGAGTTTGGTACCTGGTGTATCAGTTAGTTTCAGGGGCAGAGAATGATGTCTCACCAGGTGTACTTCCCAGTGTCGATATAGATTAAAGGAGGGACTGCAAATCAAATAATCAGCTCATCTTTGTTCATCTTTATTAGCTAATGGTGAATTTGTGTACCTCTTATTTTAGTTTAGTGTACACAGTGTAAATGCTGGTTTCTTTGAACAGGTTTTAAGACTTGGACCTGTCTCAGAATTTAGCTTGTAATTTCTGAGAGGTGTTGCTCAGCATTATGTGCTTAAGCAACCTATTGTAACAGAGAGAGTAAGCAAATCTAGGTATAGAGTATTTCTTAAAGTGATGAGAAATAGCACAAAAGAGTAATTTCTGTTATAAAAGATTGTTACAATCATAAGATATCAATCAAATTCTTTAATGTCATAAATATTGATAAAACAGTAATTTATTTTAAAATTAAGACATTCTGAGAGATGATGCAAAATGAATGAATAATATCAGAAAACCTGAGTTGATGGACAATTTTCCAGAAGTTCTTCTGAAAAAAGAACTGTGGAATCCATGCTGTCATCTCCTCTCAATAATGCCTGGTGTGCCAGTGCAGCTAAAAGAGTACATTTATCTCCCTACACCTCATTTGAATCCCTTATTAATGCTGACATCTGTTCAAATCTTAATTACCACATTACCACAAATAGTCCCTTGTCAAATCTAACCTAATTTAAAAATAGCTCAAAAACACAAGTTCAAAATGTGTCTCTGTGTAATACAATGATGTTTTATTAATAAAGTAAATGGATACATAATTTGCATAGTATCAAACCCATCAAGATTACAAAAGTTTTTGTTCAGTTAATGGCAGTTCTTTGTCATGACAATTCATATTGTTGATAACTTCTGAATACATGAAAACTGACTCAAATTCATTATACTTGAAAAGATGATCCATTACCTTCCTAGAAAAACTTGTTTGTATGATATACAGTTGTTTTGTAGTTTTGTGTCTCTAGCGGATACCTTTTACAGAACTGCAAACATTATTATTGAAAAAAAAGCCCAAAACACCAAGATTGAAGTATTTTTGTGCCATTTTTATGATACTTAAATATTGACAACATTATCATGGGTCTGAAATGAGTAACTGAGTAGCAGAACCAGAATGTTCGAATATTTCCTCTTGTCAAAGAAGAAAAGGGTAAATCAATGGCCTTTCTTGATGCACATTTTCAGATGCATTGAAAGACCCTTAAAGGTCATTACCAGGTGTATGTAGCTCCAGATGTGCCTACCAAAAGTTATCACAGTGTTTATCTTTCTCAGTTGTATTGTTTGAGCCTTGCACAGTATCATGGCCTTTAATGTTCAGGTGAAGTGGCAAAACCTTGGACAGTCAGAATCCCAGCAAAATTCAAAATTTTCCCCTTAGGGTTATGTAGATGAACTATAGTGCTTTCAGGTGCATCTATACCCTTGATCAACTGTAAAAGAGATGTAAAGAATCTCGAAGATGTGTTAGGCTAAGGATAAGGAGTGCCTTCTGGAATACTGCTCATCTGCTTGTAACTAAACAAAAACCAAAAAAAGTGAAATGGACAGGGGAAAAGTATATATGTATGGCTGGACTTTCTGCCTGGCTTTTGGGGATTGGTTACCAAGGCTAGCATCCAATCTGGGACTGTTCAGTATCATCTCACTCCACCTGTTGACAAAATAAGAGCTGTATCGGAGGCTTGTAAATTACCCTTGCTACTTGGGTCGTTGCTTTTGTGAAAAGTTTTGAGGCAAAAATCTTTTGTGTTTATAAACACGTAAGCACTCTTAATGACTTTTCTGATTAGTCAGTCTTTCCTCCTAAATACGGTCAATTTTGTATCTTGCCACTGGGTAAGTTTCTAAATCCATACCTCTTTTTGTGAAAGTAGCGTACTGGAAGCAGCATAGTGCTGTGGTGCTGTAAAGAGGTAAATAGAGGTAACGTTTATTGAAGCAAGCTGTACCAGCATTACAGATTGTGCCTTCTGGTTGCATAAACTTTATTCCCCCAAAATGCAAGTTTTAGTTGTTGTGCTCTAATTTAAATGTAAAGCACAAAGAGAGTGTTATCTTGCCTTCCAAGTTTATCCATACGTTTATATTTAGTTTGCAATCTGAGAACACTCATGCATTCCTATTTTCCTTAAGTGAAAAGTATCTTCAGGTAACCTTCTGAAGAAAAGGAAAACCTAAGCTTAGGTCTTACATTTCCAATTCTCTGCAATATGTTTTAACTTCATCTTCCTGCTGACTGCTGGAGGACTTAGATGATGTTTTCTTGGAAGCTTTTAAAAACTGAGATCATGTCTTTCGAGAGATCTGATGAATGTTTGTATTGAGATAATCTATTGTGTATTGAGAATGGGTTTTATCTGCTGGCTTGTCAAACATCAGTAACACTGATTTTTTTTTCAGTAATGCCTTTTGTGAACAAAAACTTGCAAGAATCTTGGAAAATTTTGAATGAGACAAATCAACGAGCTGAAAAATCAAATAATGCCTTCCACCTAAAGCTTATGGTTTCTTGATTTATTAGAAATATGAAATTATGACTAAAGCAGGCAGCTGAATTTTCTCTTTTCTCATCTCTACTGTCAGTAAAAAAAGAACACACAATTTTCTCAAACTCTTGAGTGTACTGGACATCATGATTTTAAAATAGCTAAAGGAGTGTTCTACTAGATCTACTGAATATAAGGTGATGCATCTCAATCAACTCTTTTTGTAATGCTAAAATAATAGCAAACAAGCATTTTCTTTTATTTTTTCATATTTTTTGTTCTGCAAGAATTAAATTATATCTATAATCCATGCTAGTTCCTCCAAAAACCACACAAAGCTCTGCTCTCTCACTCTCCAGAGAAAGGGACTGAAGGGTGGTGCATGCTAGAGAAACACAGTATCCTTACCCTTGGGAAGCCTGATCCATGCTCAATTAGATGCCTTTTTTTTGGCTCAACATTCCTGTGTTCTAGACTACATGTGTAAAAATGCTAACCCGGGGTATTGAGTACTTTCTGGTTCTGAATGATGAATTTTGTTTCATTTATTCTAGCGCAGTTTACCACCATACATCATTGTCTGAGTGGAATTCTCTTCTAGTGCCGAATGGCTTACCCACAACTGATGAGTAACATCTGTGAGGCTCAAGCAAAAGCAGCTGATGCTTACAGTCCGTTTTGGATTACCAAACCTTTATAATGTATAATCTCATGATAGCGAAAAAATCCACTGACCTCTCTAGTCCGCAGCTAGCTGCTGGGGGGAAATAATCTGTTTTCACATTTAAATGCAGCAGATTTTTGATAGCCAGTGGAAACAGAATGTTCAGTGAGGCACGGTTTAAGAGTTGAAAATTTCCAATGGGTATCTAGGTAATTGCTTGCTTTTCCCACTCAGAAGCAAGTGAATGAGGCAAGAATCAGGCAACTAGTACAAAATTGTTTTCTAATTGTTGAGCCTCAAAATATACCCCCAACTCTCAATCCCTTCTAATTTCTGTCACCTTGCATCTGCTTTCTTAGTCCTGTCAGGAGCATTTAAGAACAATGCTTATCAGTCACAACTTGCTGTCTGTATCATGAGTGCTCAGATCAGTGCCCTATACTCTATCTCCAGAGGAGATCAATGTTTTTTATGCTTGAAACTGAGTGTGCCATCAACACTTTTGTTTTAGAAGTGATAATATAAGCCTGAAGCACTGAGGGCCTGGCTGAAGGCTTAGACACTTGATACCAGCAGCAAATCCACTACTGTAATTGTAGTGTGTTGTTTCCGATTGTTATGCCTGTTGGGTGGATTGCTTCAAATGTGTGTTCCTTTTTCCATCTTTTCATGTGTCAATCTCTCAGGAATTTGGAGAGGCTTTAAAAACAAAGTGGGATCCAGTAAATGTGTAGATGACATTCAGTGACTTTTGATGTGTTAAAAAGGACTTGGATTTCTAAAATGGAAAATGGATCTTTGGCTTTTCTTTCCCATCAGTGAAATATTTTGGTATCCTGGTCCTGTTTACTCACTTTTACAAATACCACATAAAGTTTCATATCACTATATCGAGAAATACAGTCTATATGTCTCAGCAACTCACCGATTGATTATCTTCTCATCTGCAGTGATCAGAATTGATGATGTATGAAGTCAAGTTCTGAATATATGTTTTTCAAGGTGGACTATCCAAAGTTTACTGAAATGGTTAGAGCTGATCATTGCAGTCCCTTGAACAAGAACAGGTTGCAGAGTCTGCTTTCCTGAGGAGCAAGTGCTTTCTCAAGAGCTTGTTTTGGGTCCATCACATTTTCCTATAGGTCTTAAAAATTAGAATGCCTAGATGGTAAATAGTAAAGCTTGCTCTTCCACTAAAAAGTTAGCACAGCAGTTGTATGGTCTTTGCACACTTTAGGGAGATAAATGTACTGTATTTGTGAGTATGATGCCTCTCACTGGTCATGACTTTTCTGTAGAGTTTTCCTCAGCTGATGGAAATGTTGATGTGACTCAGTTGATTGATTTCTGAGTCAGTATCTCTACACAGGGGCGTGAAATATCTCTTCCTTCTCCTTCTCTGATGATGTTCACCTCTGTGTACCTCTGAAAGGACTGATTTTAGTCCGGGTGATGATCTGTTTTCCCTAAGTTTATGTTCTATCCTGATATCTTGGGTAATGTAATAGCACACACATTCCCCTCTCAGTCTTCAACCATGAAGCTTGTTTTACTGGAATTACACTTCTGAAAGGACTGCTCATTCAGCATTGCCTACTGCAAAAATAAGAATAATTCAAACTAATTATTCTTTGTTATTTGACCATTAGTTTGATTTGATACCACCTGCCCATATTTATCATTTCTCCATATTTGGCTTCTTTTCTAGGTGTGTTTGTTATCTGTCTTTCCAATTCAGTGCTTTCCCAGTGCTAGTGAATATTCAGTCTCTTCATTCTCTAACTCTCATTCTTTGCTGTAAAGGGACTATCTATTCATTCATCACAGAGGCACAGTTGTCTCTGGCTTCTCAAGTGGGTATTGCTTTTCTTTGAATATAGAGAATGTGTATTCTAAATTCTTGTACACTGATGAAATCTTTTCTTCTTCTTTAATATGTTCAATGAATCCCATCTTCTGTGTTTCAGATTTTTTTTTCTGAGTATCTACCTACTTGTGCACATGCATAATTGTAATTTATAGATGTTCATTCATAAATATCTACTCATGTATGGGGATTTTTTTCTGGTGCAAAAAGTGCTCTATGAATTCCATCTTTGCCACAGTTTTTTCTTTGACTGGCTCTGGTCTTGTCACCCTTGGGAGTTCTTTTTAGCCTTTAAACAACACCCTTAGGCATAGATATGGACAGAGATCTTCCACGAATTCAGATTATATTTAGCTAATGGAACATCAGTTTATTGTTACTGTTCATGAATCTTTGTCTGTACTTAAAAGGCTGGATTGTCTTTTCTTGTATCTCTGAAAGATACTCTTCTTTGACATTACAGTAAGCAAATAACCTCAGATTGGAAAGCAGCTTCAGATTCATATGCCAAGAAGTTTTCCACCCTAGGCATCAGATTCCTATTTGCTGCTGTCAAAGTGTTGGTCTTCCATGCAGTTGTATATATAAGCTTATTTATTGAAACAAAAGATGGAACTAATTTTTTAGAATATTCTTAGTAATATAGTAGTAACCACCTCACAAGTTTGGACAAAAGAATCAGTTTTAGTGTCTCTTGGAGCTGAATATACCATGTTTTCAGTTTAGATTAAATCCAACTTTGTTTTCTTCACCTCTGAGAAAAAAAATTCTGCGTTACATAGCCAAAACCAATTAGCTCTATATTCTCTTTCCATATGTAGAACACAAGTTTTAAGTCATTATTATTAACACTAATCACTGAATGTTAAAGTATTGCTATTATTTAGTAAGTGTACAAATATTTAAAAGAAACATGGAAGAAGTAGCTTAGTTAAAAATGCTTTTACTTAGGGATAAATAGGTACACCAAAGCATTTTTACATGCGGTATTTTTCACAACCAATTTTAAAAAATGTAATTTTTGATTGCTACAGTGTATATATTTTTTATTCTATGTAGCATATGTTAGAATTAGTGGTACAGGAAAGCATATGTTGCAGTTAGGTTATGGAGATTACTCTTTAAATTTCTGTAGCTTCAATATGCAGACAGCACCATCCAGCCAGTGTTATTTTCATTTCATTAGTGACATGAAGAAAAGTTGTTTATGTTAAAATGTAAATAATTTGCTAGAACAATGTCGCTATGTGGGCAGAATAAACTTAATTATATGCAAACATTTTTTGTTTTCATGCCTTTCTTATTGATATGAAATATTTTCTGAATTCTGTTTTATTTTAGAGATTACTCATTTTTCATATACAGATCCAAGTAAAGGAGCTTTTGCCATTTTTCTCTCATCAGTTTGGCCATGATTAGGCAGTTCTGCATCCTATACAGCTGTTTTTAGTTGTCTTTGTGCAAAATACTACTCTTTCTGTGATGCCTGATACTCTGCATACTGAAAGTGGCAAGAAAATTTCTGTAATTGTCAACATTCATAAGCAAGATCAAATAGTTTATCTCCCTCCTCCTGTGTCCAAGGTGTTTGGTCTCATGGGAAGTCACAAAATAATTTTCAACAGTTTAGAATGGATGAAGAGAGGTTTTTTTGTCCAGCCTGCAGGTAATAGGTGTTCTTTTCAAGATAATTGTGATGCTTGTCTGTGTCCCTAAGCTCGTGGTCACTCTTAGCTCCACTTGAGAAACTGTATTGGTCCATCATAGGAAGCTTCTTTGTTTTGCTGAGGGTGACATTGCTAAGTGTACTCCATTAAATACAAACACAGTGAATCCAAAAAAAACATTTGTAACAGTTCTTTTTGTTGTGTAATTTATGCTAATCTGTTTTCCTGGTTCTCAGAATGTTGTTTCATTGCAGTAGGTTCTCCATCACAGGAAAAAGTACTCAATTCTGGATGTAAACTTATGTTTACGAGTTCAGTAAATAGCAACTCCTAACTTCATTTGGACATTATGTTTATGAAAAATTTACTTGTCCATGACATAGACAAATAGTGTGCCTGTGGCATAGCTCTGTGGGTGCACTTTCCCATTTGGATTTGCACCCATTGCTTACAGTAAGCACTTTAGTTGAGGTAGATTACATTATCTCATAGATAAGGGCAGCTGAGCTGGTGAAGGGTCTGGAGGAGAAGTCTTATGAGGAGCAGCTGGAGGTGTTTAGCCTGAAGAAAAGGAGGCTCAGGGAAGCCTTATCCCTTCTACAACTGCTGGAAAGGAGGCTGTACCTACGTGGGGCTTGGTCTCTTCTCCCAAGCAACCAGCAATGGGACAAGAGGGTATAGCCTGAAGCCAGGGGAGGTTCAGGCTGGACATCAGGAAGAAGTTCTGTGTGGAAAGGGGTTATTAAGCATTGGAATGGGCTGTCCAGGGAGGTGGTTGAGTCACTATCCCTAGAAGCATTCAAGAAATGACTGGATGTGGCACTTAGTGCTGTGGTCTAGTTGACAGGGTGGTGATTATTTAAGGGTTGGACTCGATGATTTTAGAGGTCTTTTCCAGCCTAAATGATTCTGTGATAATTTTGTATTCCTACCTTTTTATGACAGCCATTGCATTTGACATTTTTACTGCACTGCCCGAAGAAAAAGAACCATTTCTGTTATGCTTTGATTTCATTACCTGAGTTATTTTAAAGAATAAATGTAAATTGTGGTTCAGTTGTTGGAGTATGCCACATCTGACAGCATTTAATTCTGTGCTTTTGTTTTTTCATCACATAAGCAGTAGCTGAACAATTTTGTTGACATTCTCTTTATATTACATTTATTTAAAAATCAATAAAGAAGCCATGTTAGGGATTTTTTTTTCTTTAACTGTGTGCTTTGTTTTTTCTGTAATTCTGACTATGCTGACATTTCTCCTAGGAAGACAACCAAACAACAACAAAAATGCTGTACGTCCCTTGTTACTTTGCAGTAATGTTGGTTAAGGTATTTATTTGTGAATTTGTTAGGAAGGCTTTATGTAGGTGATAGAATTGCTTATACCATTGAAGTCAGTTAAGTCTGAAGACCTGGAAATTGGGAAAACTTTGTGAAATTTTACATAAACTGTATTCACAACTGTTTTGTAATAACTGTCTGAAACAGTATGGGGAGTGCGTCAGAGAGATTTGTTTTAAAACTCTAAAGCCTGAATAATATTTATAACTAACCCACATGATACTGTCAAAGGAAGGTTTTGGTTTTTTTTCTTAACAGCGACCTTATGTGTTTTAACTAGCTTTTTCTTGAGCTAATTTATTTTTAGAGAATAACATTAACATGTAATGACTAATTCTTTTTTTAACTTACACCATTTTGATTCCATTAGCTGGCAACAGAACTTGGTCACTGGTGTTTCAAAAACATGTATCACAATTAAATGCTTTGTCTCAGGGCAATGTGTTTTCAGGAAATTGATTTTTGAGTTACACAATGAACATGGTAAATCTGGGAAGCCTTTATAGGCTACTAGTGGTATTTATTATCTGTCACATAGGGAATGGACTTCCATGTTTTGGAATAAAGTCAGGCCTTGCTTCCTGATTGAAGAGAACCTGGGCATGGAAGGAATAGTAGCAGTCACACTGGGGTAAATCTTTCAAACTGGTGCTTGTGCTTATACTGGTGTATGGCTGAGAAATACCAGAGGAAAATTGCTTTATCTTTCTCTCTCTTCTTGATCAATAGGAACAGACGAAAAGAAAGTGCATTAATTCCTATTTCCATTATATCTAGGAAATGGCACGGACAATTGCTGTTTGTTTTGGCAGCTATGAATAACATGCAGCCACCACTCGCTGATTGTAGGTGTTTTGTGTCACATAGGAACTGGCATTTTTGGAGGTCATTTTATTCTGTTTATTATACCAGTTATATCATGACAACTAAGTAAGTGGAAAGACAAAGAAAGTAAAGAATGTTCAGCTGAATCAACTGGAGAATTCAGCACCATGCTATTTGGTCACATCTTCAACTACCAAGAAAAAAGTTGAAATCTTCTGGTTTTAAATATTTCTGACAATAGTTTCTCATGTATAGGAAACAGAAGGACTTCAGATAATCACTATTTTAGATGTTTGACTTGAAAAAGCCAAAAAATATGTTCGTCTTTGCTTTAGGATTAGAACGTGTTTTACTCAAAGTTCTTTACAGAGTGTCTATTTAGGCTTGTTCTGCCTTTCGCACATTTTTGTTGTCATTACTTTTTTCCTAATTGCCAGATGCATTTGCTAACCACCCTATCAGGCTTCAGCCTTTCATTAATTTCTGGAGCTTTTTTTTTTTTTTTTAATTAGGTAGAAACTTTCTTGTACTGGTATTTCTTTGATTTTAAAAAGTTCTCTGAAAGTATCCAGTTTGTTTCTAACTGAGTTCGCAATGTCTTACGCTTGTTGGTTTCTTGTGATGCAGACACCTTTTATCAAACTTGAGAGATGTGAGTAAATGTTCTGATCAGTTCTGATTTGCCTGTGTGCAAATGATGCCTTCATCTGATGCCTTGTATAAAAAGGGAAGTTCTCAAACTGTTTAGGTCATGGTCCATTTACTCTGGAAGTGGTAGTGAATAAGACACTTCATGCACAGAAACTATATGAAATGTACTAGAAGTTCTTACCATAACTCAAAGGTGTGGGAAAGAAAGGTAAGAGAGGAGCCTGGAGTGGTCAGCAGGAATTTCAGATGTTAGTCTGGATCTCTGTAAGTGGTAGATAGACCGTGAAGGTCTAGAGATGGCTTACTGAATAAGCAGGGTCACCATGCAGTGCAGCATGTGAAGTCCTGAGCTGACTGCTCAGTAACTGGTAATGCAAAACATTAAAGCTCTGTATATTAATTGTTCCAGAATTATTTTGACACAAATGCTGCTACATGGAAGAATACCAGCAAAGTGACTAAGCTAGATTAAACCCAAGTGCAGTCTTTGAGTTTAAACCTTACCACATTTCTGGTTTCAAGTTATTTATTGCTTTTTGTCAGTTTATACGTCTTGTTCCTAATTACAGCCAGCTATTAAGATTAATGCTTACCTTGAGCAAGCAGTATTTGCCAGGTTTACCTTTTGTTTTGTCTGCCTGATGGATGTGCTGAAAAGAGAAGGTTTACAGGATTCCCTCTCAGAAAGCAGGGAAGATTGATCAACTGTAATGATAAGAACAGCAGCATCGTTTTGCCTTTACCGGGGGATAAAAGCTTATCAAAATGATATAGCTGAACAAAAGTGAAAACCAATTAGTCAGTGACTGTAGTTTTTCTGCGGGGATTTTGTTAACCTTTAATCACCTGATTAAATTTCTGTTTCATACAGCTGTAGAAAATGGAAAAATGTGCACTATTTTTTTCGATGCTTGGGCTATTATCTTTAAGCATTAACTTTTGATTTATTTCATTAACAGATTGTCACTTGCATTCCTAAAGCAGGGAACATTTGCAGTCATCTCAGAGCAATAAACACACATTAAGCTCAGTGACTTACACCACAAGTTGAGTCGGAGGAGTTTTAAAATCTACCCCTGGGTAGACACAAAAAAGCTTTCAGGGCACTTTTTAATCTTACACCTGTGAAAATTGATGTTTCCTTGCTTTGGTAGGCTCTGCATGTGTACGGAGGTCTGTCTTTCCTCCTTTTATATGAAGAGATATATAGTCTGTAAGAGGACAGTAATACTGGTTTGTTCAGTTAGGTCATATTTTACTTTATGTCAGAAGTTGAGTTAAAGTGATTAAAAATCTGTTAGTGTATTCTTCAAGCTAAGAGATACCTTTATCTTAAAAAAAATAATAATAACTGCAGTTAAATAATCTGATTAAGTAATGATGTGCAGTTATAGCTCTCCCTCCCTCTCTCCCTTTTTTCCAAATGTTATTGGTACAACTGAAAGACCGAAATCAAGTAATGGCTCAATCCTCTTGAAAAGCTGCGTCAATTACCCCTTTGCCTATAAATTTTCATGAGGGTGGGTGTGGTTGTCATGCTGATGCACATGAGTAGCGCTCCAGTGACCATAACAGGTTTTTATTAGGATTTGATGGCTGCCCTTGGTGCTCTTTGGGCAATGTGGGATCAGAGATACAAGCAGCCCCCGTGGGGACAGGCACTCTGATACTGCAGCACAGAGATGGCCATGCTAGAAAAATCAGAAAAGCTACCTGTGCACAAGGGGGTTTGAAGAGGAGAGATGGAACCCTGGTGGGTGTGTTGTGCGTCAGCCTGATGAAAATCCTGAGATACTCAGGATATTCTGGGCAAAGATACTTCAGAATATCTTGTGCAGGAAGCACCAAGTGTCAGTTGATTTTAATACTTCATGATAGGTCAGACATGGCATTTCAGTTCAGAAACTCTGAGCTCTCAAGAAGAAATAGTCTACAAAGTGGAGTAGGAAGCTATTTACCACTGCCAAGGTAGTTCTTCTCCCATTTATTGAAAAGTGGAGGCTCCCAAAAATCTTGCAGTTGTCATTACTGATCTAATATCCCACCTAATTAATTTTCTTGATTTCTTTAAAAATATTCTGTGTTCTTCTGTTGGATCACAAAGCACTTGCTCCCCTAAAAGTGCCTTGACATTGCCTGCAAATTTTAATAAGTCACAAATAAAAGCACTGAATAACATTCTGTTGTATTTCATAAAGAGCCATTTGCAGTGAGTTCCCACACTGCATAATACATGAAAGACTTTGTTAATTAATTGCCCACCTCATTTTCTAAAGGTTTTTCCCAGCAATCTCAAGACTATTTTCAGCTGTGTCCCTTATCAAACACATACTTGGGTAACTGAAGCTTCCCATTCACACTAAGTCTGGAATTTCAAATGCTTTTGTTTAATCATTTTAAACAAAGCTTTCACCCATACTGCCGTTGTATGTAAATGATCCATATTAGAACCTTATCATGAATTGTATGTATCTGCTTATATATGGCCAACTAAATTGCCTTGATAGAAAAAGCGAACATGTAACACGTGTCAGACAGGCAAAGTTTATTTTTCTGATTGTTGTCATTTCAAACTGATATGCTCTTTGGAGATTATATTTTAAAAACACTAATTTGTTGAAAGTATAATAACTAAAATTCTGAATATTTAAAGAATCTTCCATCTGGAGAGTAAATACAGAAAACAGTTAGAAAAAACACCAGTTTTTTCTCTACAAATTACCCCCAAATAAAGCTTTCATCTAATTTGAATGCTTTTTATTTCTTTGTAAGACTTCATATTAAACATGTATCTTTGTATTGTAGTGGGGATGCTCATGTAACAGTCATATTTCCTGAAATCCAGGCAAATCAGAAGTCCTGTATAATCTGTTAAATGGAAAGCCACATCTTGGTTTGATGATAAGACGTTTTATTTACCACTTTGCTACAAATGTTATATATGTGTATCTTAAAACTGAAACAAGTAATGTAATAAACAATTAAAAAAACGAGACTTCAGAAAAGGCTGAAAAAAGCTTTTGAGAATTTATTTCAGCAGCAACTATTCTTTCAACATATGTTCTTAATAAAAATCTAATCTGCATTGTTCCTTTTTGTTGTCCTTTGTTTTTTCTCCCAAAGCTAAATGTGCCAGGCATTGTAATGAATTCATTACACATAGATGTCAGAATTGGCTTTGGCTCTTCACATTTGCTAACAGGTAATGAACTAGAACAATTGGCAATCTATGCAGATTTCTTACTGTGAAGGCAGTTTCTTTAATTTGAACAGATGACCTGAGGACAGGGTCCATTAGCATAACCATAGTTGATGTGCAAAGGGGTATTTATCAAGAGGAGTTTCTTAGTATTTTTCCTTTCCTTTTGTTTGACAGAAATAGATGACATTTGATTTTGCAATTACTTAAAGCCAAGAACACTTTTGTCAAGGACAGTGTTTTGGTAACAGAAAACCCTAAATAATCTTGACACCAAAATCTAGAAGTATGAATTTTTCATGTGTAGTGTCTTTACTGGTAAGTTGTATAATGATCATCCCACAATATACCACAAATAAGTTGCTTTTTGACTTAAAATAGTAAATACCAACTACAGAGTGTAGGGATCAGAATCTGGAGTGTGGCACTCTTTTAAATATAATTCTGTAGGCAACGTAGTCTAATTCATTTACATCCTTCTCAGGCATTATTTCCCTAAGCTTTCACCTGCAGTCATCTTCATAATGTTCTATTTATTTTTCACTGTTACCTAACTATAAGCATTTTTATCTCATGATTCCATCTATCCAGTTTTGTTTTGTTGAGATCGAATAGAGTTTTTTAAATAGCATTGAAAGTACCTGGAGTCACATTTTGTACTTGAAGGGTCAAAACGTGGTGTGTGAATTGCACATTGCAAGGAGTATAAACATGGCTATTAGGATAATTTGTTAAGTGCTGACAACATGTTATAAAACAGGAAGACATGGTCCATGTTGTAAAACACCTTCTAAGGGTTAATTGCTACCTCTGGCTAAGCAGGAATGTAAATGGAGAAAAAACTCCCTACAATTCACAAGTTTGTAGTTAAAAGTTTTCTTGGGTGGTAGATATCAGGCTTTTGTGTAAGTGTTTTGGTAAAACAAAGACAAGCAGAGGAAAAAAAGAAAGAATTGGAAGGAAAATAACAGAACCACAACAATCTGAACAACAACACAAAGACAAATGGAAGAAAAAAAGAAGGAATTGGAAGGAAAATAACAGAACCACAACAATCTGAAGGATCGTGAAGTTTCTGTGCCAAACCTTGTATTGTATTTTCCTGGTTTCTAGGTGCCCTACATGAGTTCCTAACCTCTGCCTGTAAGCTGTGGTACTGCTTCCATTGCCTTGTTTGTTCCATAATTTTAAGTAGGAAAGTCAAACAATGAAAGAAAGTCAATACATTTTGCTTCCCATGCCGTATAAATGTTAGTAATGTGGGTGTCATCCTGTCCATGCTAACCTCCAACTTTAGCTGTCCTGAAAGAGTTTAAAAAAAAGGGGGTTTCTGTCTTTGCTATCCGTTGTAAGGACTTAGAACATTTTCCTAAATGAGCATAAGGGAGTACATTGTAACACTGAAAATCATTGTAAGACAAACTGTGTGTCGTCAATTAGTTCCTCTATCAGTGAAATACTAATGTAGAAAATGATGAGAGATGATCTAATTCACTAACACAAGCATAAAACTTATGTCTGAAGACATTTTCATAACAGCTGGGTATTTTTAGCTCTTAAGAAGTGCTAGTTGCAGGAAAAATGGCCACCCTCTTCGTAAGCAGGCATATTTGAAGACTGATGAAATATGTTTTAAAGTGGAAGCAAAAACTTTTCATGAAGTCACAGTTTTAAATCCATTACACTGAATCTTATTCCATTTCATTCAAGTTTTTCTCACATTCCTTTGACCTATAATAAGTTTTTCTTCTCAAATAGAATTTTGAGTAGTCTCTCTGCTTTCTCTGCTGGCTCCTGAAGGCTTGTTTGCACCCAGCAAATAATTCCAAGATTTCCGTTTCTTCCGCTTTCTTGCCTATGTGAAGCAAAAATTCTGTTCACATACCCATGTTTGTGTCAAAGTTTAAAAGGAAGAAAACCTTTTGCTTGCATCTCTTACTGTCCTGAATTTTCCAGCTTTTCTTCTTTCCAGAACTATTCTTTGTATCAACTTATTCTTGATTTTAAAAGTTTTCTGGATATGCTGGGACAACAGAAGACGTTTATTTTTATAAAAGAAAACCTAGAATTACATGTGCTACAGATAGAATGCTTGATTTAAAACTCTGTCTCATTCAAACATCTTGGTTTAGCAACGTTAATATCAAATGAAGTCCAAAGTACAGACAGGTGCTAACTAACCATTCATCTGCTCAAACACAGTGGATAAACTGGAAAAAATTACTAGATATATGCACTCCAGTTCTGAACAAATGGAGACTCAAGTAAAACACTGGACTTCATCAGAGTGTTAATAATCACTTGATAAGAGAAATGAAACTTTCTGCATTTCAGCAAAAACCACCAAAGAAATCAATAAGAAAGTAATTTTGGTCAAAATGAACTCTGTAGAAAATAAACTTCCTATGCATTTGTCTGTAGTTTGGGTTTTTTTCATTCGTTTGTTTTTGTTTTAACTGTGTCCCCATTGTGTTTTTTCAGATCCAAATTTATCACTACTTTGAAACAATTTGGTTTTTTAATTTGTGGCCTAGCCAGTCACATTTCTTCTGACAACATAGTGTTTCCTGCGTGATGGTGGGTGTCAAAGATTTATCTTTGGCACATTAATCACAGGTAAAATAACAGAATGGATCTTGTAATTTCTGTTTGGTTCTTGAGTGTACAGTGGTAAAACACATTACCAATAAGGTGGTAGTCTAGATTCTCCATACAGCCTTTGCAAATTTTCTGTAATAGTATTAAAAATATGAAGTATGGTTTTCTGCCTTCCCTGATGCTGGTGAGATGGTGAAATTACAATCTTTTTACTGAGATAGGCTGAGACAGCTGCTTCATTCAGCTGTGGACAACTCATTTGTTGTTGTGTTTGGGTTGGTGGTGTTTTTTTTGTTTTTTTTTTTTTTTTTTTTTTTTTTTTTTTAGTTTGGTTTGGGTTGGGTTTTTTTATCAACTTTGTAAATAAAAGAAGGACTGCTGCTGATAAATTGTTTAGATACACATTCAGAAAGGCTTATTGGAAGCTCCTATCTTTCTAACAATATTGTCATGAATATAGAATTTGGTAAGAAAAAAGCAGAGACTATTTATTTATTCATTCCTACTGTGTTGTGAGATGCAATAATTGCTTATCTTAACCCAAAGTTTAAATCCAGATTTTACGTTGAAAGAAGGTGGAGCAGTTACTCTACTTTTTGCACTGCTGTTGGTAATAGGAATTATGCTGTCAACAAACTAAGGACAGATAGCAGTACTTAGGTGTGAAAACAAGCTGTCATTTCTCTAAGTCTTTATTTAGTGCATAATTGCAGAAGGTCTGTTGTAAGGAGATTACAGAACTCTGTAAATGAAGCTAGAGAACATGTGAAAAAGATTGCCATCTCTACACCAACTGTTAAAGGAAGTTTAAGGTAGCTTGTCTTGCATAATTTTCAAAATATGAAATGAACATAAGGAAGTCATAAGAAAGATTATTCAGTCAACTGGTGCAAGATTTGCTAGAAAAAATTACTGAACTATTAATTCACCTGCAGGTTAATTTTGTAAACTACGTCCTATGAAAGTGATTGATCTACCTTACCAATTTTTTAAAAATAAACTGCCTTGGGAAGCATGCATGAGTAATGCAAAATGGTGTAGCAAAACTATGAAATTATTTTTTTTTTTAATACAGAGATTACTAGAGCAGTCGTACCAAAGTGCACTGCGTGGAATTGACTCATGGTGGTAATTAACAAATGTAGCAACTAAGTGTGTGGCCATCAATCATCCTAAAGAATTAAAGAAAAATCAATTAACAATTTAATTAAAAGTCATTTGATGACCTCAGTTATTCTGTTTAAATAAGATCATAAATTCACTTCCCAGTTTAGAAATTAGACCAATTATTTAATTAAAATGCCCGTGAAACATTGACCTGGTGGAACCTTTATTCTAGTTGTTTTAAATATAGATTATCAAATTGTCTTAACGGCTACATCTCCCATGAGATATGAACAGTAGTGTTCCTTTTATTTTATAAAATATTTTTACTGCTGGTGAATTATTATGCTATAATACAGACAACTTTTCTGCGAGGAGGTTGCTCAGGCTATTCCTGTCCATTCTGCAAATTTTTAGCTGTCATCTGAAGCTAGTTTTCTTTTACTCACCTGCAGTCCGTGTGCATTTTCTGTCCCTTTCTTCTGATAAGAAGGCACACTGGAAGTGAATTTAATATTTTTTGGCAATTCTTTTCCAGATGTCTTTGCTGCTGTGGGTTGTCCTTTCCTTATTTACAAGAGGAATTTCAGTTCTTGATTGAGTTCTGTCTCTTGTCTGTGGGAATTTCTGTTTTCCTAGATTCGGCTTTTGAATCTGCAAGATGCTGTTAGCTCTCAGTTTAGTCATCTGGGTTGTTTTCTAAAGGCAAATAAATTGATTTTAAATAGAATGTTATACTGTTTAAAAATATAAATTAGTCAGCTAGTGTGGGGTTTTTTTTGATTGGTTTTTAACTTAATTATTTTAAAAAACTACTGTGGAACTCTAGGCTTTCCTCTTGCTCTTCCATCTGCCCATATTTCTACTGGTAGAGGTTAAAAAAAATATTTAACTTAAAAAGAAGCATTAAAACCTAATATTCTTTGAATGCTTTCATTTCTTGAGCAAAGAAAATGGAGGAGAAAAATACAGTCTACAAAACAGAGCAGTACATTAGCAGTCCTGTCTTGCCACTGGCATACTTAAGATAGTAGGGGACCTAATTATGAAAGAAGTAATTACCACCCGCCCTGCCTCTGTGTTCTGCCCTGGCCACAGAAGCGTCTGCAGCAATGAACATGTATTTCCCCATTGCTGAAGTGCAGGTTCCTGATAACAGAAGGTTATCAGCATTATCACCAGTTGTCATGGATGGGAAGAGAGGACTTGATCTAAATAATTTCCTCCTTGGTGCTGGGACAAGCACAAACACGTCAAGCAGAAACAGGGGATCCAAGCTAGCAGCTGCTAGTTAACAGTCAGCAGTGGGTCTTTGCCACTGTAAAATGTGTCGTAAAAATTGGAGTGATCTCCATGCATCTCTCTTGAGTAAATTTCAGTTAGTCTTCCTTTGTATGCTAATGTTTTAATAGGCCCTGCTCATCAACATTCTTGGAGCGGGGGAAATAGAACTTGGGCTCACGATCATCTGCATTTTAAGTGTCCCTTTTGCCAGTGAAACCAGTATGAAGGTTCTGTTTTTGGCAGTGGTCACCAGTAGGATGTTGGAGGACATGGACTCAGTGTAACACTTAGTAAATTACTTGGAAAAAATCGCTGAATCAGTGATACAAACAGACCATCAAGTTCAGTGCCCCACCTTCCCCTGTGCCCCTTGAGGGTGACAGAAGTACGCAGTCCTACAGCACAGCTCCTGACAGCCACTCTGCCCTGCCCATCATTCCACACGTAGCATGTTTTAAGTAGAAAGAAGGCAGTTTACATAATGTCAGTTTTACAACTCCCTTCGCTGACACAAGAAAGTACCAAATTTTTTTTGAGATTAATATTGCAAAACAAGTTTGAACTATTTTTACAAAGCTCTGTAGGCACTAACTGGTATCTGTGAGGACTTACACTAGAAAATTAATAATTTGAACAGTGTTTGGTTTTTTTCTTATATAGAAGTTATTCATTGAACTGACCTTTGAGTTTAGACTGTTAAAAATGGGGAAGGTGCATAATGTCATACCTTAGTCACTCACCTACTTAAGGTCAAATTAAATATTTTCTGTGAACAAATAGAAACATTACTGAATGAGTGTCCTGGTCTTTGGGGACTAGCAGCCTCCATCCTTCAATCCATGAAAGCAAAGTTAGCATTCATATCTCTCCTTTCTTACATTGCATTTGTATATGAAAATCCAACAGGTATCAGAATATACAGCCACAGAGCTAATGTGTTTTTTCGTTTTAACCAAAGTCAATAGGAGTGTAAAATTTTGAGAGTGGAATTATAAACAGTCTATATGGACATACACAGTGCACTCAGTAGTTGTACTACAGAGTATGTAAGATACCTATGCCATGGTACACTTGGTACTTCAGATCAGTTGCTATTACATCGTGACGTCCTAACTAAATCTTGCCCACAGTATATGTAGCTTTAATGTACAAAAATATACTTGAAATGTGATTAAATTGGTTGTCATGTGCTTTGGAACATTTTGCATCCTCTTGTCTGTCAATATGTCTTATGGATGTGCTCACCTTTGAACACTTTTAAACATCTTGTTTCTTTTAAGCAATCATAGTCAACTGTTACTTGTCCACTTTTATTTCACTTGTAGACCTTTATATTGCACCTTGTCATTATATGCTGCTTTACAATTTATTTTATAACACTCAACTATAAGACAAGGACTGTATCCTTCAGTTTTTTTGCACTAATCCAAAATGATGTACTGCCTGATTTAATAGACCAGATCATGAGCCAGGCTTGGTTCTGCTAGCTGGAGTTTATTTTTACTGCTATACAATGTGCATTTATTCCCTTCTTTTTTTTTTTTTTCCTTACCTCTAAATGTGATGATTTTGTGATTTGTCCTTTTCATTTTGACTTAAATATTAAGTTTAAAGCTAATCTTACTATAAGAATACAAATTCAGTTTTTCTTATGTGTCTTTTTAACTTTAATTCTATTCTGCTCTTGGATGATTGAAATGGGATTTTTTTTTCTCTTTTTTTTTGTCTAGACCCTATTGCTTTAATCTGTTTAAATAACTGTCTGGTTAATATTGACTGCAGATATCTTTTTACAATGTTGTATGTGATTTTTATGGTGGTGGTTTGTTGGTTGTTTCTATTGTTTGCTCAGTTGTGAATATATTTTACTTGGTTCTGTTCGTTTTATGTTAACTCTTGCAAACCGAGTTCTCGCAGACATTGGGAATTGCATTAGGTTCTTCTAGCAGAGGCATCAGTAGCACTGAAGACTGCAGCCTGCCAGTTCTGCTGACAAGGAGTGGTTCTGAACTAGTTTCTCTCTCATCTAGACCCGTAACAGTACTGCCAGCAAAACACAGCAATAGTTTATCACTGGAAGAACACAAATTCCTTGTTGCTGCATGTCCGTTACCCTAAATTAAACAGACAAAGATCTATTTATGCAAATTGTCGTAAGTCTGTCCGTCCATAAGTACCAGGTACTGCAGCATATTGGCCACCAGGATGTGGAGTCCTGCCTCTGCTCCATTTCCTGCTTCACCCAGTCCTATTCTGAGGCTTTTTGTGTATTACACTGCTCAAAAGGTCATGAAAATTTTCCCCCAAAAATTTAGTTTTCCCAAATGCACTTGTAAATCCTCTTTTATCTCTAAATTACTTAAATCTGGGGATTTTTTTTTTGCTGTTTGTAACTTTGTTGTACTGAGCATCTTTTCCTCACAGTTTCCTGAGGTTGTGAAAATAATGTATTCTCTTCTAAACCATGTCCAAACATAAGAGTTTAAAACTTTAGGTTTGCATGGATCACAGTTTTGTAGGTTTTTTTGTTTGGTTGGTTGGTTTTTTAAAAAGAAATGTCAAGAAATTATAAATATGTTTAGCAAAGTATGTTCTAGAAAGGTAGCTTTTTCATAAAATTAGCTGATTCTAGGAGCCAGAGGCTAACAGAGAAACTCTATTACAGTCCTTGGAAATAAGAATCGTCACTATTTTAGTAATTTTCTGTGCCATTTCCATACTTAAGAAGCTTTTCCATCACTTCTAATGGAGTCTGCATGTATCTTCTTTTATTTTGAGCAGTTTTTGTTCTGTTTTAAGCTTAGTCTTAGCTAGTTATGTGTAGTCATACTTTTCTTCATCATCTTGCAATATAAAAGAAGGGGATTTATTTGTTACATGATCTTCTACATTTCTTTATATTCCTTTTACCACTGCTATAAACTTTAATTTTGTGAAGTATTTTAGCATATGCTTTCTGTGAAAGATGTAATATTGTATTAAATTTTATTGTTCTCTTTAAGTTTGTGAAGACATTCTGTTAAGAGTAGTAAATTGTTTTAATGTATGGCCATGACTATTAAAAATAATATGGGAACATAAACCACCAGGAACATGTATTTATAGCGAAAAGTTTGGTGATAATTATCTTTCATACTGCGTGATAAATGTTTCAGGATGTAAGTGAAAGCAATTTCTAAGTGATAAATCTCTCAGGTTTTGTAAAGGCTAAGAGCAAAACTTTTGCATCAAAAGCTGTCATTCTCTTCTGGTACAGCTATTTGTTAAGGCAGCCTGGAAAATAAGTCTTTCTTTATAATGACATCTGAAGTTTCACAGCATGATTATTTTATCACTATTTCATTTCCTGAACAGACCTATGCTAAAGGTAGTTTATCTAGCTTCAGTCTTATGTGGAGATCATTAGTGTGGCAAAAAATGATAACGTGGAAAAACTATCTGAGCTGTGGATTGTATTTCCACCACATATTGAGAGAGGGGTGACAAAAGCTTTGTCTTCCCACTGCAGTTTTCATTGAAGTGCATGTGAATTTTATTAATCTGAAGTTTCATTATGTACTTTTTACAACATCCTTCCTATAAGATAATACACACGAAAATTTGGACATATTTCAAGTATATATAACGTAAGTACAACTTTCCTAGATGAAGTTTTGACCTTGAAAACTTCTCGAACCAGTAGGACTTTGTTATACAAAGGGCACTGCTTTTGCCATTAATCATAACAGACTGTGCCTACAGCTATTGTTGCCTTTTCCAAGTGAATTATTAAAGATATAGGAACATGAGGAGTATTTATTGCAGATCATTTTAACAAGCCAAAAGGGCAGGAGTCATTTGTACGGACTACAGCAAAAGGGATGTTTTTCCTGTCTGCATTTACAGTAGGCCTCTAACTTAGTGCTTTTAGAACATGTCAGCTTAAAATCAGTCTACTATTAAAGGAGGAATTGATAAACCAATTGCTGAATATTAGTGTCTTCATTCACAAAAGCATCTTCAGGGTCCTTTATTCCAATCCGTGCCATCTGAAATCTCCTTGCATATTTAAGCAGTTTACTCCTATTCCTCTGTATTTTTGGAAGCATACGGGATGTCATCACAAACTCCTAGGGGCCATTTGTTAGATAAAGAAACAAATACTTGGCTGCTTTTTTATCTTAATTAAATCATCATTGATGGAATGATGTATTGATTTATAGCTCACGGACATGCCAGGATCTTGAGATTTTAAGTTCAAATGCTAAAAAACCTTTTCAAAAACAAAATGAAAATTGAATAGCAATATTACTTCCCCAAAAACCTCATTGTTCTCTCTGTTGGGTTTCATTAGTTGAACCAAAGCCAGAAGGAAAAAAAAAGGATAATCAGCAGTCATAAGAAATGCATCATTTATATGGCAGATAAATATAGATAGTAAAGAACTGCTGAGATTGTCAAACTGTGGCCTCTTAATGGTGCCTGCCCCCAGTCACTGAGCAGGTGGATAGGATTTTCCTGGAGAAGGTATTCATGAGAATTCTGAATGCTGTACTAGGCGGCAGCAATTAGGAATTTCCAGTAAGTTTGCAGAATTCCATTAACTGGAAATACTAACGGGTGCATCCCATGTCTATTGCCATTCAGAATGGAGCATTGTGGTTTGAGACTGAGTAACAGGAGTTCCTGTGAAACAACTGCTTGTTTTATGTGTGTCTGAAGAGACTTGCTTATTCAGCCTCAGGTACTTCAGAATGAGACTTGAGGAGAAGTACATTGTGGGGCAGAGGGAAGACAGGTTCCTTCAGAAAGTTCCAGAACAAGGTGGTACCACAGAGGTGAATTGATTCCTACAGATAAGACTGTAAAAACTTTGAAACCCATCACCACTGAAAGTGTTTCTGTTTCTTTGAGCTTGAAGAGTCAAGAGGTAAATGGGTGCAAGAGCTAACTACATCATTCTCTTGTGCACCTGCTGAACGTGTTCAGATGGCCTGTGTATGACACTTTTATATTTATGTGTGCATAAAACCATAAATATAGGTACTGATATGTTATATGATTACTATCTATTCTTCACTCTTAGTTGGTTGAATGCCATCAGTTCCACAATTAGATGCTATTTTTGTTAGTCCTTGTTAGACGTCTAGGGATGCAAGTGTTCCCCAAGGCGTGTGTATAATGCCGTTTTTGTTAGTGTCAAACCAGAAAGGTTTGAAACTTACCATAAATGCTAAACAATTAATTGCACAGCTACTCACAGATTATGTGTGTACAAGGATGCACCAATGGTGTGACCTGACAGAGAAAGATCCTACCAGGGTGTAATCGTGTAGCATGGAAAATTAAGTTTTGAGAATTTTTGTGCCACAGTTACCAGCTTTATTCAGCCATCTGAAACTCAGTGCTTGGGTCTGTAAGAGGATTGTGGGTGAGAAGGTGTGTCTCATCTTTGAAATGAACTTTGAAAAAACAGTATTAGAATATTCTTAGTACTTAGCAGTACAGTGGCTGCTAAGGCATGGATGCTCCTTGCTTTCTTTGTGTCAGAGTAGAACTTAAGTCTGAAAAGTTTGTTGTGTGCAGTGTCTCACGTAAGTGCAGTTCCCTTTTTTAAGGTGTCTTTACTCTCACTACTTGGCTAACTTAGGAAGGTTTTTTTTTCATGTTGTCAGTGTGAAATCAAAGCTTATTTCTCTGGAACATTGCTACTAATGTAAAACATGCTTTCAAGAAACCCATGCATTTTTTTCTCTCTGGAACAAGTAAAAAACTTATTTTTATTTTCAAGGTGATAATTTATACATAAGGTGTTGTAAACAGATACTTATATTGCATATAATAACTTGCAGATTTTCTCCTAATCTGAAAACCCAATTAAGCATTGGCCAGATAAGCTGCTAAACCCTGTTACGGATAAACATGATTTAAATTATTCCATACCTTCCTCTGAGAAGAAAAATGAGGAAAATAAATTTATTTGTACCTAGAAAGAGGACTGAAATGAAACATTACAATATAGACATTGCAAGGAGATTATAATGATTGTGTAAGTCTGTAATATTTTAAACTGGATTTTTACAATTGTTCAGTATTTTAGCTTTTACAGTTTTTACAGGCTTTCAGTGAATCCTTTTACTAAATGAGGACAGTACACAGTGTTTGATGAAAAATGAGAAAGCCATTTTTCTGAGGGGAAAAAACATTAGAGAACTTTCTTTTCTCTCACAATATTACTTTAGGAGCCTCCCTCAAAGGAGTCTAATTACACTAAATTTGAGAGCTTGCAACCGTGTTTAGTCTATTCCAGAGCTTTATTATATTTTTCTCGTGGTCTAACCATGCACCTTGCAGCAGTTTAAGGCTGTTTCTTCTTGACCTGTTCATCAGATACGTTTCTGCTTTTCATGTTTTAAAATGGCTCTCAAATTGTAGCTCAGCTTTTATTTGTACATGAGGGCATTAGTTTGGATATGAGAGTAAAGTAATGATGAACTTATCCAAAATAATGAACAGTAGATAGTGGCAATGATTAGAGATGGTATTTTGAAGCCTGCTCTTGGGCCCTTGATGGGATGGTCTGAGGTCTCTTGGAAGGACTCCTGTTTTCCAAGGTGCTTCCAGGCATGCTTGAAGTCCAGGGAATAATGTCAGTCTTAGTATTTCAGGTTTAAGCAAGTAAATTTAGACTTCACAAGCTGTGGGGCCTGCAGGGGCATGACCAGCAGGGCATTGCCAAGTGGGGCACTGCTGCTTTCAGGGCCAGGCACATGCATTTCGTACTTCTAAATGTGAATTTGGCAGGGATTTAAAGTGCGTTGAATGTGTGAGTGACGAAGCAGACAACCAGATTGTTAGCAAATTGCTTGTGAGTATATAGATCAGATAACTCTATCCTGTTACTGTATTACTCCTAATATAAATTAGGTGATTTGTTTAGGTACGTAAACCAGGCAGACTCAATTAACATATTGTTTTATATTATTAAAACTGGGGGAAAGTCTAGTATTTCTGAAATACTTGGCAGGTTGAGCCCAGCAAGTATGTTCTGTGATGAGAATTTTGCTCATCCAAAGTGGGAGAACCAAAACATAGATAAAGATGAGTCTGAACTATAAAATAAAAAAGTCCCCTCCTCTTGTTATGTTCTGCGGTAGGTTTTAATTTTAAAAAAATAGTAGATTATTTTCAGAACTAATTTAATGGCTCAGTGTCATGGTTAGAATATATGAAAAAGAGATGCACTAGAATGCTGTCTCAGCAGAGAATTCCATTATAAATAAAAATATGCACTTGGCTTAGGTAAGTATATATATCAATATTAACAGGCATTTAAAATCTTGACTTTAATATGTTTCATAAATTTCTTTCTGCCAAGATGGAAGAGTGTAAGCCACTAGTAATGCTTTTGGAGTAAAGTAATACAGAAAATATAGTATAGTACTCCCAGAGGATGAAGGTGTGAATTTTCCCATACATCATCTTAATGGCAACATTTTCTACAAAATGACATGGGGCACTCCTTTCATATTTCATGACTTTTATTTGCCCAGCTTCAAAATGCCAAATGTGCCAGCGAACAGCACTTTAGTATTCATGGATTTCTGGGATGGCTTTGACAGTTGTCAGCTAGAAAAATGGCTTAATTAGGAGGACTATGACTTGTGATTTCTTCTTCATACTCAGTCACATACACAAACATGCAACATATAACTCCATGTTTGCCTTCCACAGAAAATATAATTCACAAATGAGAGTGTTCTTTTCCCATCGCACTTGACTATGTTGATTGAAAATGCATTTTCATTTATTACAATTGCTGGAATACTACCTTAGAGGAAAATTTACTCTAATTCAGGGGAAAAAAATTCTGATCAGCACTGAAACTGATGATTTAAAATTGTAAATATGACTGAAATAGAATTATCATTAATTTATGTTATCAAAGAGGCAAATAGAAAGCTAAACTACAGGCAGCCGTTTTCCAGACAGCTGAGTAATTTGTGTAAGAAACAGATTTTTGAAGAGATTAAAGAGGAAGCCAGAATGTTTTGAAACAAAAGTTCTGGTGGGGGATCATGTTCATACTGTATTGTTAACAGCAGGAAAATATAAGCTAAACAACAGCTTCAGAAATTAATTGGACTTGTATGTAAGACAAATGAAATGTAGTGGCAGAACATGTCATTCTTAGAGGAGGAAACAGAGTGGGCCTGAGACTTACCTAGTGGATGAAGACCTGAGGAGTTCGGAGTTTTTATAACTTTACACACACTTTCAGGAATAAGAAAAAGACTGTCAGCATGAAAACTTGGAAAGTATATATAACATCAACTCCTTCTAGTTTGTCAAAGACTCACTGAAAGTGAGGTGTGAACATGTGTGTTAAAGAAAATGCGTTGTTTGGATTGCCCCAAAAGTGCTTGATATAAATTAAGTATGAAAATGTAGGAAGCTAAGAATCTAAGCGTCTTTAAAGAGAACAGTAAGTGATCAGATGAAGTCAGAAATAGTGTATTTTGTAAACGACAGTATAAAAAACACACAGGAAGCTCTTTTTTAGTTCTGGCACAAAACATTTTAAGAAGGATCCTGAGTTATGGGTGTGTAAGTAGAATGACAAGACTTTAGGGTCTCTCATATAACTTTATTTAAGGGTATACAGCCAGATGGGAAAGTGTAGTCTCTCATTAGTCTAACTTAACTCTCTTTCAATGAAATGAAAAACTCCATGTTTGAATTCTATATGAATTTTTTTGCACTTGGAACTCTGGTTCTATCAGAACTTTAGCAAACTGAAAAAGCTGGTTTTGGTTTTTTGTTTTTTTTTTTTTAATTAGATCTTAGTTTAGTTTTAATTAACGTGTTAGATTCAAACATGAACAGGATTTAGAGATTTATCACTAGAATTTCATGAATTCCACTGTCCAGTTCGAACCAACAGCTAACTATTTTAACTCTTGTAATTAATGAAATTTCTTCCCTGTATCTGAACCACAAGTAAGAGGAATTTTTTTCAGTTTTAGGTCTCAACAAGAATTAAGATCCCAAGGCAGTGCAGATTTTGTGATCCAAATTGCATTGAAAATAATGAGATGTGTACAGTTTAAAGTTGTTCTCAACCCAGGTTGTGATTCCATTTCACCAGTGCCTCTAACACTGAGCTGTACAGAGGAGTTTTTTTCTCTCTGCATTTTATTCAGTACTTAATTGGTCCTCATATTGCTTGTGGATTCCCACTTAAGAAATTCTGTGAAATCATGAATATAAACTGCAGCTGCCATACTCTGCAGGCAAATTGCAAAATGGGACATCCTTATCAGTTCTTGTCCAAAAATATTTTCTCCAATACATTCACAATGAAATTTCTATAGTCAAAAATGCACCATCCTAATTTTTCACTAGTAGTAGTAGTAGATCTGAAGTTATTATGAATTTAAATTTATTATATAGAGAGTTCTTCATAATTTCTTACCCTTTACTGCTGTGTACGTGTTTTTATTTGGTGGTAGACCCTGAGCATGGGAGATATGCATGCTCATGAGTAAGTGCTTTGCTACAGTGAGAGCTTTGTAGAGCTAACTTTCTGCAAGACCTGTTTCTGAAAAATAAATAGCTACTCTTCAGATCCATCTCTAGTCAGGGAAGGACTTAAAATTTTATTTAAAATACTCAGCTTTCAATGAAGAGATACTGCATCTGAATTAAATACTGAATTCTGAACACAAGGTTTAGGCTTGATATGATAAGAGAATCAATCATTAACTTTCTCTTCAGCTGCAAAATCTGCAAAACAAAAATCTGATCCTTTGATTGTACCAGCAGAAAAATCTGTGGCAGTGGACATTAATCTGTACAGTAATTCAGGCTTGTCTGAACTGCTCCATGGCAATTTCCCTTTTAGTTACATTAAAAATCTAATACATGTTTTGGTAGCTTCTAGAAATGCTTTGGCTTTTTATTATGCTTACTCCTGGTACCATGCGAAAACTTCTACTTGAATGCATGCATTGTTGTCAGTGCTACAGATAATTAAATCTTGAGAGAGAGGGACAGCCAGAGATTAATTGTTTTTATTAAGAAATGAGCATGAAATTGGATAAGTAATGATGAGGATAGCCAAGAAGTGTTGCTAAACTGACTTACTGTTTCTATTCATCAATAATTATTGGCTGTTTCTGGACTTAAATAGTGATCCTCTATATACTCTTGTTCATGTGTATATAAATTCAAATGAACTTCCATTAACTTCAAAAGAGTTCTCATAAAATTATATATTCATAAGCTTTGCAGAAGTGGCATTTCAAATTATTAATATTCTAGATAGAAATCAGGGAATTAGCTTCCACCTGTCATTAGCTGAAATAAAACCATACATTTCTGTGATACTGAAGTGATTTATGTCACCTGATTTTTTTTCCTTAGAAGTTTTTAGATTTGGTGATTATAAAAATTTGGATTTAGTCAGTCAGTATTAGCAGTATTCAAGGTCAGCTTTGCCATATGCAGAGACAGGAAGTCAAGGAGATTATATGGACACTGAGGTGACTGTGTTTATCTTGGCATCCCAAGTACACAAGTACTCTGCCTTTTTCATGTAACACAGCATTATGGTACATAAGTAATATTTTATATTCCAGAGCAGTATTTTTTTTAATATTGCAATTCTGTAGTCGCTGTTGAGATAATCAAGACATTTTTCAGTGCTGTGGGACTTCTAAATACTAACTGGAATACTAATTGGGCTCTTTCATCATCTGGATGAGGAATAGGTCACCAGAGAATATGACATTCTCAGGTGACATGCCATTATACAACAGGGACAGCTCTGAGAAATTTTTTGACATGGCAGTATTTCATAACCTGATTTGCTCATAGCTGTAGTCAAATTTATTGTATTCCAGCACAGCTAGTAAATCTGCCATCAGTCTGTCAGTTACATCAGTAACTGCTCCCTTTTTTCAGGTGTCAGTCCGTAAATCCTTCATTATATTTATTGATTGACCCACAGATTATTTCACCTCTGGGCTTCAGGACAGCAAGAATTTGTTTTTTCATCAAAAAGAAGATTAAATGTAAATTACAATAACATATGATGAAAAAATCTACATCCTGTTCACACATATTGTCCTTGATGTAATTTATCTTACTTACTTCCCTTGTGAATAAAATTAGCAAACTGTGGGAATTTTTCCTGAATTTACAAGTCGTTTTGTTGAAAGAAGTGGTATACTTCAGTGGCAACTCTTGAAATTTAAATTATAATCTAGCATGTTCCATTTAGTGCGTGTAGTACTTAGTATATTTTCAGAAAGCAGCACAAAAGTGAGTGGAGGAAAGGTGGAACTTGGTGATGTATTGGGATATATACCCTAAAAAATAATGAAAATGTAAAATGCACTGGACTTTTGCTCATTTTCAATTGCTAATTTTAGTGTAACTAGAATCAGTTACAATAATCATGAATTAAAGGGAGAAAAAAGGCTGCACCAGTTAGCTGTGAAACAAAAATATCAAAAAGCTGTACTTTGAGAGCAGCTGATCAGAGCAGTAACATTTTCAGTAATGTACATTACCCATATGGCTCTGTAATTTTCTATCAAGCTTCTGTCTGTCTTTGTACTACTGCATCGTAGAGTTGGTCAAGTTTGATATTACAGGATTTTGACCATATCTTAAATTTTTAGCTTATTTTACAGTGAAGTAGAACTCATGGAAGGAGGGAATTTGATTTTTTCAATGCAAATGTGTAGCTATTTTTGGGTTGTAGCATTGTTTTTACAAGAATATATTATGGGATTAATTTTAGGGAAGAATAAGACAATGAAACACACAGATAACATGAAATTTTAGGAACATATACCACAGGCAGGTGCTTTTCCATATTATTCATCCACCTTATTAATAATCTTCCATGTTATTAAGAAAAAAGACATTTGTTTGAATGTATTAATTTGAATATTAGCAAGCATTGATAGATAATGAGTCATGCTATTGAATGGAGAACTAACATTACAGTGAGAGAAGTCATCAGGTACAGCCTTCACCGGGGGCAGTTTTTGACCTTTAGTATAATGATAAGTTTGTTAAAACTGGATGGATGTGAGAATGCAGATTACGAAGGGAAAATTGCAGCTTGCATGTGTTTGTTCTCTATTCCTTGGCAGCATCAGGAAGGGTGCTTGGAAAGTACCTAAAATGTTAGTAGGAATGAAGGCCATGAAGATGAGAAGATGGACTTTAGGAACTGAGGTGAAGTTGTAAATCCAAGCCAACACCTTTTATTTGACAATTATCAATTGTGATGAGACACTCAACAGAATTGCACAAAAATAATGAGGTTTCAGTTTATGATGTTTGAGAAGGCTGTGCTGAACATTTAGCAGAGAACTTTGAATTCCAAATTTGGAGTTTAAATAATAATATTGGTAGTTTATGCTTTGCCTATGCGATAATTTCCCCACATCTGAAATATGTGCCTATCCTTCTTTAGAAAGATGTGGTACAGGTCTATATGTGCTGTGGCTCAATAAAGTACTATACCATATCAGTTATTCATTGAGGTCCTTGGTCTTGATGGACTCCTCAAAGCCACATCTCTTGGCTCTTTTTTTCACCTGCTCTGCAGTCCTTATCTCCACTTCAGCCATCTCTGGTCCCCACTGCACCACTCTCTGATGTCCTCCATCCCTTCAGAGCCTCCCCTTTGATTATTCATTCCTTTTCAATGCCCTTTAATTGCTGTGGGTCTATGGCACAGTCATCCAAAGCAGTCTGCCAGCTTCTCCCTCATTTCTAACCTTAGTTCCCCAAAACTTCCATTGGCCTTTCCTATTTCAGATCTTCCTAAAACTGTTGGAACATCCTCGTTACTGCAGGTGTATCATCCCTACTGCAAGGACACTCTCTGTCACCTTTGTGTAGAGACATTTTTATGTGGCTGTCACCAAATTAAATTCATAGCAATCAGCAAGTAAAAAATAGAGATCTTACAGCATCTCTGTTTACTTGCCTTACCTGCAGGACTATTTTTTAATTAGAGCAGTATGAAAAGTTTCTAGTACATTCTGACTTAATTTCTTTCATGTTGTATCCCAACACTGTAGCTTGTTTAACAGTAAACCTCTAGTGTAGCCCACTACCTACCTGCGCACTTATCTGTTTGTATCTCTGTATTTTCAGTTAATTCAGCTAGACTGTTCATGATTATTAAGTGGCTGTACTTGTTAGCAAAAGTTAAGCGTATAAGTAATAAACAAAGAGATATGCAAGAAATAAGTTAGGAGTAGAGGTGTAATTTAGAAATTTATCATAAAGCCCAGATCCTGTCATTATGCTGAAGAATTAAACAGAAAGGTCAATACTTTAATATTCTCTTTGCCTCATCGCATATGCCATTAAATGTCAGGACTTTACTAATGTGCATACTAAACCCATCTCCCGTGTTTTGTTCTCTCAGTCTTTGTCAGGGGCTGTTGTTTTTCCAAAGTGGCAGAAGACAGTCCATTGTTTTAACAGCTCCAATAGAAAGTATACTCAGGGAATTTTGGAGTGGAAGATGGCTCAGAGGTTTTGTGTGGTTGTAAAACCCTTGCTAGTGTTTCACAACATTGTTATACTGAGCTTAAGCATGGCAAGGGTGCCTGCTGTTCTCTGCTACTCACTGTCATTGTTTAATTGACTGACCCATCAGCTGCTGTTCCTCAGTTGCTGTGTTCCCTGAAGCTCTCTATTGATTTTCTGGTAAAAAAAGTTCACTGAGACAGCTGCACTTGAATCTAGCTTGGTCTTTTAGGTTTTGGACTTTGCTTTCGATTAATCTGAATTTATCTGTTTAATCAAGACATGTCTGTGGACCTCTCTCGCTATATATATATATATATGTATATATATATATCCAGAAATATATTAAACAATTATGGTGGCTTAAAACATTCATTAAAATTAAAATTGAGATAGAGTATACATTTATTATATAAACAAAAGGAAGGTACATACCACTAGGTAAATAACAAATGTGTCAAAAAGATGTATTAGTGGAATTTTATTTAGCTTTTTTTCTTACTCCATAACCTGGAAAAGAAATTCCAAATCTCTAAAGGAAAACAACTGTTGAATGAATTGTTTAATGAATTACATAAAAAAAATCTTACGTGTTGTTTTCATAAGAATAAATTGATCGATTTTTTTCTCATTTGTAGCTTGTAACCCGATGCTTTTATAAGCAAAAATGAAATTATATTTTTCATTAATTTGTAAATTCTTTGGTAAAGGAAGTTCTAAACATTAATAGTATATTTTCCAGAAATAAAAACATTTTGAACAGTTGGATTTAATTTTATTAGTTAAGTGGTTCACTTGTCTTCATCTCTACACGGAATGGAAAAGTGCACAGCTAACTTTGGCTCTGTAAGTATCTCCATTAGCAGGTGTCTAGCACCTCTGTTTACCTAGATTGAGAAGGCATTCAGGGTTAGACACGTCTAGTTTGCGTGTATGAAAGACTTTGTTCCTTATCAGTCCACGTGTCAATTTTTTCCAAATTGCTAAAGATTTGGAAAATTCCAAATCTGTAGAAAACCTTCCTGTGCCATCTCATGAACACTTTATTCTAGTCAGGACTGTAACACGTGCTCTCTCAAACCAGTATTTCAAGTTATCTCCTGGTGTGAAATCAGTTGTGTATCTAGGCCCTCAGATCAATAGAGAGTCTGAGCAGGGCAGTAGAGTTACTGATAGAGGGCAACCCAGATTAAATTAAATCAGGACACATTCAATTAGGTTTAGTAGAGACATTTGGAGAGAACGTAGCATGGAAAAGAGCAGGAGAATTGTGACAGCCCATTACTGCTGACAGCTGATACGCACCTTAAGTGTCTTTTAGATCTGCCTTCAGAAATATTATTTATTGGTGCCTGGGCTGAGTTTCTCATGTGTGTATGGGGTGCAGTAGTAGTATAATTGCATATAAAAGCAAACAGTAATCTAACATTAGTAGAGTAGCTGTACGTAAAACACTTGATTGTTTCGAAGACACAAGTTTATGAAGCCTGTCAAACACTTCGGCCTTTCTCAAGCATAAAGCTCTGAGGAACAGGACAGAATTATTTTATCTGAAACTCTAAAACTACATGCTGCATATAATATTTCTAAATAAATGAGCAGAACAAAATGCAGCAACTGAAGTATTTGTTTGAATAGAGGGATGGAGTCTAGCCAAGAGTTTTTTCTTAACAAGAGAGCTTATGACAGAATTGTCCCATTGGCACTGGGAGTGATTCTAGACAGAAGAATTCCATGTCTCTCAACTGTGCACTGCCTGCTATGAATTCTGTTTTGATTTTAAAAAGTTGCATGTCATACTAATTTAAAATGTAGTAGATTGGATGGAGAGAGAAACAGAATACTAACAGATGATGATTATCCTTTTTTCAGTTTATTTGTTTGTTTTGTTTTGTGTTATGTTATGTTTGGGGGTTTTTTTGTACTTCAAGGCTTGTAAACTAAGCCACTATATTATGTTATCATGTGTTTGAAGCCTGTTTAGTCATTAGTGGTGGGTGCTGTGGGATGTTCAGTGGATATAAATACCAGCTTACTGGCAGACTGAAATTTGGGGTTTTGGGCTCCCAGCCTCGTCTGAGTTCCAGTCCCAGGAGTACCTGCCACTTCAGTCTCCCTGATCATACTGGCAGTGTTTTCCCATTTCACCCCTTGACACCCTTACTGCTCCCTGGTCTGTCTGGTAAAGCAGTCTTACCCTCGGTGGCAGCCTGCCACAGGCAAGCTAGACATGGCCGTGGGTAAATGATGCTCAAATAAATTCTGTTACAGAGTTCTGCATCAAATCATTGCAACCCCATCTGTTTTTCATTTCTGAATATGTTGAAGGTAAAAATCAAAATCCAAAAGAATTAGGATGATACAAAATAATCTTCTTTCATCTTCTCTGCTGCTAGGAGGAAGAGCTCTGATCCTGCCCTCCAGCTGCTGTGTAGCACACTGCTATCAGCTGGAAATGGAGATATGATCTGTATTTTACATGTTAGCATCATGTATGTGACAGTCAGTCCTTGGAATGTTGCTAAGATTCTCCTGAGGCTCTTGTTTCCCTGCCAGGTTTATCAGCCCTTGTTTTTTAACCAACCTCTTGGAAAACAACTAATGCACAGCAGCAATAAGCTACATCTGTAAACTCTGCCGACAGTAAGAGCAGGAAGCTTGGACTTCAGCTTTTCATTTCAGAAATTTTATGCTGCAAATAATAATGCACAAATTTGCTTCTTTTATGCAGAGTGATTTTAAAGCTACTCCTCTAGAGATTCGAAGTGCAGGTTAAACATTTGTAAGATTCTTCATTATCTACAGAATTTTTGATTGGAGACTCCCTGGCCTGCACCACATGTGAAAATATTGAAAAATTAGCTCAATATTTTTGAATTACTAGCTCAACAGAGAAGAAAGCCCTGATGTTTGAAGTGTACACTGCTCACAGCTAGAAAGCAATTCAGTGTGATAAGTGTAAGTGTGAAATGAATATGAAAAGATTAATGAAAATAATGGGAAAGTTTAGGAGCAGTACTGGGTTTAAATTTGTTCTGGGTAAAAAATATGTAATTATAAGTACTTTAATCTTTTTTTGCTATAATTACATTCTAAAAATGTGAAGATAATTAGTGCTAAAGAGCATTCCCTTTTACTCATTTCTTGCTACATGCTTTTTACAACATTCTCAGGCCATTACATGCAGTGAAGTACTGCATTTAAAATATGTAATCCATAGTATTCTAACCTCACTGTGTTTTCATGAGCTGAAAACAAGGAAGGACATTCTTCTTGCTTTTAAAGCCAAAGGGGAGGGGGGTCTTGCATTACATGTTTTCTCCCAAACATTGCTTTTTTGGGGGTGGTCTGTATGTGAAGTTCTTTAGTGGGTCCAAGGTAAGGAATTGTTCAATTTCTGAAATGTAGCCAGGTCCTCTGTGAATCCTGCTCACCAGTGTATGTAGCTATATCCAATGTATATACCTGTAAGGTACCATCTCTGGTACCAGCAGGAGAAGAGGTCATTCAAAGTTAATTCCTGATTGAATTTGAAAACTGAAATCTCCTTATCCTTTTTCCATACTCTGAATTAGAGCAGCATTTGCTCTATTTCCCAGTTCTGTAAATGAAAATTATCAATCACAACTGAATTTTCTTCTGAAGAGTTATAGTCAGAAATACAAAATGTCCACCTAGATACCTAGGAGTGCTTCATGCTTCACTGCTAGTGTCATCACTGGAAACTCATTTTGACAATGTTCCAGACTTTAAAATATTTAAATATTTTAAATACTAGAAGGTTGAAATGAATTTAGAAATACTTTAAATTATGCAGTCATGTTAATGAGTATATTACTTTGAATAAGTTATATCGTATTAATATAATATTATTATAGTGTAATTAGTACAAAGGTGTTGCTAACTATGATTTCTCTTAGTAGAAATGAAAAGGTAAGCAGCCTGGTTAAAGCTTCGAAAGGAAAAATGTGTGCTTGTTGGTGATCAGAAAAAACCCACATACTAGAAGAGTATGATATTTTGAATTGAGAAAGTAATAGGCTTTATTCACGTGCTACATTGCATGATAGCTTAGAAATCTACGTATCTATATGCTTTTTTTGAGTTTTAACAGAGCTGGAATTTATGCTTTGCTCTGTTACGTTTTCCTAGGCATGTCTGAAAGCTGAGCTATTTGCTTGACCGTAACATTTAGAAGTCTGCAAAGAAGGAGAACAATTCATCTCTCAACCCCAAGTCCTTCCGACAGTTAGATGTAATACTTTATACCTCACTAAATGATTGTCGAGTGGAGGCACTGGCATCTGAGACTACAAAGGCTAAAATATTCATGCATATTAAAAATACAGAATGTGAGAAATAGTGCTCTCAACTCACATTCACTTCTAGGAGTTAAGGCAAATATATTAATCATATCTTTGATATCCCTCTGTACCTTCATTCACTTGCCCAAAACCAAAGATACAACATGCAAAGACAATTTTGTCCTTGTTTAGAATGCTGATCATGTTGGAAAAAGAAGGCAGAAAATCTCCATTTAAAATTTCTAGTATTCATCCAAGTCTCTCAAAAATGATCTTTTAAAAGAAGGAGAAAGAAACTGAGTTTATGTTCTTTCTTGTTTTAAAATAATTATTACAATAATTTTTCTCTCTTAGTTTTGACAAATTAGAAAATTTCACACAACATAATGATTAGATGGAGCGGTTTATCATTGGCATATCCACTCCTCAAAAGAAGTCATATATATGGGAATTGTATGAATGTGAAGAAGGCTTCTTTCAAAAAATAGCTGTTGCACAGGGGAAAATCTATTCTTTTCTGTTCTGTTCTGTTTTCTTATTTCTGTGCACCTTTAGTTTATTTTTGGAAATAAAGAACCAATATTTGTTCCACATCTTTCTTTACTTTTAAACCGGCAGTGGGGCAAGTAAGGCAATGTACAGTACAAACTGTACCAGAGCTATAATTTCTGCTAACTATTGTTCTACTGCCCCAATAGAAATCTTATTCTGTGAATATTCCCCTAAAGTGATAATACTTTAGGTTCTGGCAGCTGTTGTAGTGCTTTTGAAATGCTTTACAATTTAGTATGCTTGTGGGAAGCTTCTGTATGCTTCTGTGCGAAGGAGCTGGAGTAATGTGGGAGAGAAGGAAAGACATTTTTCTGTCCTCACTTTGGAATCTATGTTTTTAGCTTAATGAGAGAACAAACAAAGCCTGTGAGCAAAAAAGACAGAAAGCATTCATCTGAAATGGTACTTGAAATATAAAGAAAATATAAATCAATTTTTTGTTTATTTCAGAAAGTTATATTTCTTTGCCATATCTGTGATTGAATAGAGAGGCAAATAATTACTTTTTGATTTGTAGGGTCAGCAGTATTGCTTTTTATAAAACTGTTACTTTTTTCATGTCTGGTTTGTGAATCCAGTTATCTGCTGGGTTTGTGCAAATGTCAGGTTTCAGAATGAATTATATGTGAATGAATTAGATATACCAAAGAAATGCATGAATTCAGCTGTATTGAATATTTCTCTTATATTTCAAGTCAGTCACTACCCAGGCAGTTTTATCAAGTTTTTTTCCTTTTAACCATAGACAATAAGGTGTCCTTTTTTGTCACAGTATATGCAGTTTAAACAGTTGTAAAAGGGAAACAGGAAGATAAATTCATTTAGTTATGAAAAAAATGTATTTTCTAGATTGTGCTGATTTCATCTGAGGTAATTATCTTCTTAGTAGCTGGTGTGGGACTATGTTTTGAATTTGTGCTGGAAGCAGTGTTGACTATTCAGAGATGTTTTAGTTATTGCTGAGCAGGGCTTGCACAGAATCAAGGCCTTTCCTGGTCCTCACCCCAGCCACCAGCAAGGAGACTGGGGGTGCACAAGGAGTTGGGAGGGGGCACAGCTGGGACGGCTGATCCCAACTGACCAAAGAGAGAGTCCATTCCATATGGCATGTCCTGCACTGGTCAGTTGGTAGTGAACAATTGTCTTTCATTTATATCGTGTGTCTGTCTCGGGTTTTATTGCTCTCTTTTTTTTTTTTTTTTTCCCTTCCCCCTCTGCTATTTTCCTTTTCATTTGTATTTTTATTATTATTATCATCATCATTTACTATCATCACCGTGTACTATTACTGTTATCATTCTTTCAGCTGTTAAACCGTTCTTATTTCAAGCCATGAGTTTTTTCACATTTACCCTTCAATGCTCTCCCCCATCCCACTGAGGGCAGCAGTGGGTGAGAAGCTGTGTGGGGCTCAGTTGCCAGCTGGGTTNGTCCTCACCCCAGCCACCAGCAAGGAGACTGGGGGTGCACAAGGAGTTGGGAGGGGGCACAGCTGGGACGGCTGATCCCAACTGACCAAAGAGAGAGTCCATTCCATATGGCATGTCCTGCACTGGTCAGTTGGTAGTGAACAATTGTCTTTCATTTATATCGTGTGTCTGTCTCGGGTTTTATTGCTCTCTTTTTTTTTTTTTTTTTCCCTTCCCCCCCTCTTTTTTTCTTTT
>VYXC01009762.1:822645-883597 GCA_013397175.1 Platysteira castanea
CTGCTATTTTCCTTTTCATTTGTATTTTTATTATTATTATCATCATCATTTACTATCATCACCGTGTACTATTACTGTTATCATTCTTTCAGCTGTTAAACCGTTCTTATTTCAAGCCATGAGTTTTTTCACATTTACCCTTCAATGCTCTCCCCCATCCCACTGAGGGGAGCAGTGGGTGAGAAGCTGTGTGGGGCTCAGTTGCCAGCTGGGTTTCCACCATGACACAGTTACAGACATTACTGACTCCCAGCAAACTCAAGGAGACATTAATTTTTATTTGTTTTGTGCAGAACTGAAAGATGCTGAGCTTGACAACATGATAAATCCCTTGGTGCCCTTCCCTTTCTTTGATGAATCCTTGAAAACTGGTACCTAGATTTAGTGTTGTTGACATCAAGTTAGACTAATATTTAAAAAACAAAACAAAACAAATAAAACCCTTATGCAAGTAGAGAACATCTGTATTCAACTGAAATCTCCATGACTAAATAGAAAACATTCTATTTTGGTTAGAAAACTGGGAAAATACATTAATTTATGACTCAGTGGAGTAAAAAAAAAAACCAAAATAAAAATCAATACATGTAAATGAATATCAAAATGAATAACACTATAAAGAAAAAGAGCCATGCCACAATTATACTCTGACACAAATTTTAAAAAAAAGTGATAAATTAACTTCACATTTTTGAATAGAACCTTGTGGTAAGCATAGAAATCTAGAAATGTCTCTGTTGACTTCATTACAAATGCCAGAGGAAACAATACCATTTTCACCTGAAACATCATCTTTGTACTTCACACCACATTTTTTTTCTATACCAAGTGTCCTTGTTATTGTTCTTGTTTCATTTTCCAAGGAATCATAGATGAATGAATATCACAATTAGGGTTGGGGACTTTTTAAAAATTGTTTGCTGTTTTGCATTGAATTTCTGTCCCATGAAGTAGGAAGATTTTCAAAATATTATGCAGTTTCTGATATTTTGTAACTAGCAGAGGAGCTCTGAGAGATAAACAGTAATAGTGACAAAGCCTGGATTACAATTATGAGACTGGTAAAACTATATAAGTGGGACTTTTAAAAAGCAGATTCTAATGTTACCACTTGACATTGCAAAAACAATTAAAAAATATTACTTTTTGACTTCTGATTTAAGAACAATAAAAATACTTATTTTAGTATACATGATTTTGCCAGATAATTCTGTAGTGCTCTTTGCTATATATCAAACTGACTTTCCCAAAGAAGTTTTAATTGTGGCTTGAAAAGTTTCTGTTGAAAAGTTAAATCAGTACTTGAGAAATAAAAGAAAATTACTACTAATATTATCTGTGCAGTAATTACCTAAATTTCTAGTTGTGCTTCTAAGATGTTTTCAGGGATAATTACAGTCTCTCAGCCAGTTACATTGTGAGCAGTGCTGTCTCTTAGGGAAATGGACTGAAATTCTAGAGGCTGCATGTGATGTAAACCTTTAGTTTCATTTTATCTATAAAAGTGATTATCTTTTTATCATCTGTCTTAGTGTTATAGAAGGTGTTTGGACTGTGAAAGTAAACATAAAAAACCCCAAGAGGTTATATGATTTCCACTGCTGAAGTAGTGACTGCATTGTAAGTTTGCTGAGACTCAAATAGCAATGACAACACATTTTGTAATAACCATCCTGATAGATGCAGTTTCTTTGTGATTCATGCTCTGTCAATGCACCTCTCCCATGTAAATCCACTCCAAAACCACTTGTCTTGATTGGCAAACTGATTTGTTTCAGATTTTAAGATGTAAGTTTGTGACTGTTGGTAAATGTAACTAAGAAAAACCTTAAATATTCTTTAGCTAGAACATTGCCTTGAATGCCTCAGCAGTTTTTATAAGGTTATTTCCATTCCTTTTGTTTTGAAGTTATTTAAATTATATAGAGGTAGGCTTTTTGTTGTTAGTATTTCTTTGTCTGTGTAACCAGTACAAGAAAACCTGTGGGGCTTTATTTTTATTTTGTAAGTGGTCTTTAGGTTCTTTTACAACATTCTTACATAGCTTAAAGTTCTTGGTAAAGCTCACAATTTCTTTTTTTATGGGTTTAGAGTTCTTGAATTTCTTTTTTTCATGAAAACAAGCATTGTGGCACAGGATGCGTGGAACATCCGATAAGATGTTTGATCTCTGTATTGTAAAATGCTACAAGACAAGATTTATAACTACGAAATAGTGTCTCTTTCCTCAAAACATGGATACAGGTCAACATGGGTTGATGTCATGGTGACTATGGGTCCATGACAGCATTTTCCTCATTCTTAATTTTAAGTTGGAGCTAAAAGAGCTGGAGGAGGGACCAGATACTCAATGATATTAAAAACCGTGTTTTCTTCTTTAGTCACCTTCCTCCTGGATTGAACTCTGATCCTGAAAATCCTAATCAAACTACAACTAGTGTCAGAAAATTAATTAAAGCCAGATGAAGAGAGCAACTAACCTCCTAACCAATGCCTCATTCGCTTTAAATAGTCACTGGCACTTGGCTGTGAAAATTACTATAATTCCATTAAAATAATCAACATGACTATTTACATTTATTTCTAGATAGAGCTTGTTACTTCATTTCACTCAAATGAAAACAGTTGCATGATTAATGTTACTGCGTGTCATTTTGTCATACTGTTGTACTCCATAGAAACAGGGCTGACTCGGCATAATGCACTGCCTTTTGTTCTTTTCCATGTTTTATTTTCCTCCATGTTTCTGACAACTTCACGTGTCTTGGAAGAGCCCTTTTTTTCTTAATAGCTGCACCCTCCATAATTCAGTATTTGCACTTGGGGATGATAGGGTTGGAAGGAAGAGTTTGTTGAATGACTCAGTTCCAATGGCTTTGAAGTTATTTATGACTTTCTACAGAATACTCATTAGACTACCCCTCTGCCTCTCTCCAGGTCTTTTGTGAACACTTCCCAAGATGGTGACCTGGTTGCCTTTCTTTCAGCAAAACAACCCAATAAGCCTCACTAAATGTGCTTGCATTTACTTAGGCTTGTTTTTCTTTTCATACTTCAAGGGCCATTTCTTCATGTGCTGACAGTAACTACTTTTCATTGTTTTCATTAGCTCTCCTTATGTACTCATAAAAAATTACTATACTCTTTCAGTAGTATTTTTTTCTAGTGTGTATTAACTCACTCTAATCTTGATCATGCTTATGACTCTTGCATTGCAGAATAACTCTCTCCTGTTCTGCATTCTTGCTATCACACTAATGCAGCTATACAGATTAGCAGCATATTTACATGTTTATCTGTATCAATACATCAGAAAGTTAATTGCCCCACTAAAACTGCTGGTACAGCCTCTCCATGTACAATCTGTAGCATATAGTGCTAGTTTTGTAACTCTGTTCACATTCAGTATATTATATTTCTCGTATGTTTTCCTGCAGTACTATTCCCTAGTCAGTATTTTCTGTGGTTCATATGTGGTCCTGTAGAGTTTTTCCTCTCTAAGTGTATCTCAATAAAGTCTCACTCAAATGATTGTAGCATTTTTCCAGTAATATTATGTCTTTAGTCAACATGTTAACCACTTTAAAGTGTTTTCTCTTTCTAATTCTTGAAAAAATTTTGATTTCACCTTGACCTTGCTTACTCCACCTTCTTCGTATTTGACAGAACACTGATTAAGACATAGTCTTGCTTTTTATCATCTCTATAATAATCTTGTGCATTTTTCAGAGGTTCTTTTGTACTGTTTTTCAAATTCAGGGATTGCTTCTTCCTCAGGTTGTGTGACATGTGATCACGGCTATATATGTTGCCATAAATGTAGCAATTGTTGATTTCTGTGGCTATGGTTTGGTTATACAAGTATTTCTTAGGGTACTTCTAAGACATAGAGTACTGAGTATGGATTTGCAAATTGTTTTATCTCCATAATGCCTTTGTAAACCTTCCTATTAATAGAAACTCTTACTGTAGAGGGGAAAGGAAAGATTGCAGCTGCTGGCATCCTGAAGTAGCCAGTCTAATTAGGGTGAGGGTGTCAGCAGCACAGCACATGCAGAAGTGTTCCAAGCAGCAGTGATTTTGAGGGCTGAACATATTTAGATAAGATCTCCTGCTTTCACTCTGCTTTGACACTTGACATTGAATGAGCTTTGCTTTCTGTATGCTCTCCTCTTCAGCTGCACTGTGCATGAGAGCTGGGTTAGATGTCTGGCGGTGTTGCCACCTGTTTCATGTCACTCTATTTGTTCTCCAGCAACTCTTCAGTACAGTGTAAGAGAGCTCTTGAGTCTGTTTAAGAATATAATTTGGGCTCTCTTGCAAGTAATCAGTGCCATATTTCAATTGTAAATACAGTACAAACAGATAGAGTTGTTTATCTTCTCACGGAGGAAAAGGAAGTCCATTAACATAACCATAAGGCTATTTAATGTCTGCAGCTACAGTGTCATCACTGGACACGGCACGAAGTGCTATTCTCTTCTACACACATTCAGTGCCTGATCCTTTTCTCAGCCTTACCTACACAAATGTACAGCTTCTACAACAGTTACTTAAGCCACGGAATATATCCCAGCTGAAGTCAGCTAGATAACAAAATAGTGATTGAGGCATACGGAACCAAAAAATTGTGTAAGATTATGCCAAAAGCAGATTCATTGTATTGTGAAACACTTGAGGTGGTATGCAGAGGACCCAATTTCTGTATTTTTGTTGTATTAGATACTTTTTCTTGGATCATTAGTTGACAGTTATGATATTGCAATATGAACTTGAGGAAGAAAAGGTAAACTGCTGAAAAACTTCAGAATATTTAGTTTATCTTCTGAATAAAAATAAAGCATTATGTTATTATAGTGCATTATCACTGCATAATTGCTCTCTAACTGACTGTCTTATTAATATTTTTTTTCTCTTTTAAAATTTGGCAAGGTAACAGCTCTCCTTGGGTGGTTATATTATAGAGTCATCATAAAATGGTTTGAATTGGAAGCGACCTTAAAGATCATCTAATTCCAAACCCCTGCCATGGTCAGGGGTGCCACCCATTGGATCAGGTTGCCTAGGGCCCCATCCAACCTGACCCGATCAGTTCCAGGGATGGGGCATCCACCGCTTCTCTGGAACTTGTTTCATTGTCCCACTACCGTCTGAGTCAAAAATGTCTTCCTAATACCTGATTTAAATCTCCCTTCTTTTAGTTTAAAACTATTCACCCTTGTCCTATCACATATGATGTGTCGCACACTGTACAACACAGAAGTAAATGTAAAAGTAGATCTCTCTCTGTAGCTTGCTAAGTGTAAAGAAAGAGATGCAAAATCCCCATATTCATGTTTCTTATAGAGTTTATGTCAAGGATTCAATTAGTCCTGTTATTTCCAATAGAATGCTATATGAAGAAGTATTTAGTCTTAAAAAAGTAATGAATTACGTTACTACTTATTTTAATGTGACATAGATTACAGTAGGCCAGTAAATCATATGCATCCTTAGATGGGCTTTGAAACATTTTATGGCCAAGATCAGGATGTAAATTGAAAAACTGACATACCATTTTAGAATAATGATACAGCTGCAGCAGGGAGAGAGATGGCCAAGGATAAAGAGGCAGACTCATTTTCTGAGGTAATTACACCTACGCTTCTCTCATGGTTTTTGACATTGCAAGAGTGAGGCCTTAGAAAGTGACTTCAGTATATTGCCAGTGTTCTTGTCTGGGACAGGGAAAGTGCAAACCTGGAGTCACATGTCTTATGAAGTAACTGTTATTATAAAAAATATTTTTATTCATTAATTATGGATTTCTAGTTTACCAAGAAGCTGTAGGCAGTAAATAAAAAATACTTTAGGTCTAATTAACCAACTCTTTTTTGCTGACCATTTTTGCACCTTTGACTGATCAAGCGGTTTCCTTCTCACATAGTTCTTAGCTCATTTTATTTTCTCTTTCCTCTACCCATTCTGAGGTTCAAGTTTTTTTATGCTATTACAGATTATCTGTAGATTCAGATATTTTGATCAAAAATCAAATTTTTTGCTTTAGAAACTTGTATTTTGTATTTTTTCATTTTTGAAGAAGAGCCTTTCTTGTCTTTAATTCTGTAGCAGTGAATCAGTCAAATGAGTATTAAACAAGAACATTTATTCAGGCCTTTTATCTTTTTTTTCAGTCCTATGAAAATTTCAATCATTGACTATGTCGCCAAACATGACATATGAGATTACTAGGGAGCTATGAGCCATTTGAAAAGTACCAATATTGCAAGAGATACTAATGATAATCATTATGTTTAACAAGATGTCCATGTAAAGGTAATGTGTGTACAATTTTATTTGCCTTGGAGAACAGTTTAAATGCAGATGAGCAACACAACCTACTCGCATTTGAAATATGTAAGTGGAGTTGCACTATATTCAGACTTAGGAGAAGGTATCAATATGGCATGACTGTTAGTATCTAATTTAGCAGGCTAAATTGCCTCACTAATCTCCCCAGGATCTCTTGAAAGTATATGAGAGAACATGGCTTCTCCAGAGAGCAATTCTTTACCAACAGCCCAATTTAAGGTGCTGAATTGTCCTCTGGAGAAGTTTATTGCTCTCCTTTGAATAAGCCAGGAGCTTGGTTAATAACTACTAATTATTTATCATCATGCTAAGGTAGGTATCAAAACAGGAAATCAGAATATGTATGAAAAGTTGACCTAGTTATGCCTGTTTGGGAAGGTCTGTAATTTTAGGCGAAATGGCTCACTTTGGTCTCTTTTTTCTATAACTCCAGACTTCTTGTTGAGGTTCAGGAAAATAAGTGCTTATACTTATTTTTACCAGAGTATAAGGTACGAAAACAGGCCTCACATCAGGAAATCGCAGGAGAGCTTCACATAGGTGTTAGACTAAACGCATGGAGGAAGACCAGAAGCAGATCGAAAGAGCTCATCAATCTACAAATTCCTGGGTGTTACCAAGGCGTATCTTACAAAGCCTGAGAGGCATGCCATCCCCTCCCTGAACTGTCTTTCAAAGGCAGTCTCTGCAGGAGATGCAGAGGCAGAACCACAGCCGTAAATACTGCCTTCCTGAAGGTGTCTTTCCTGAGACCCCATAAATAGCAACTGCCGAGCTGCAGCCGGAGAACTCGTCTCGGGAGTTCCACAGCTGTTGCCTTGTAACTAGCAGAAGCTGTAGTGTTGGTGTGGGGATTTTGTTGATTTGCCTTGTAATTGCGTGACGGTTGCATTAATTGAAATTAAATGTTTTCAGAGAGTCTTTAAATTGATGTAATAGTTATAGGTCATTTTCTGCTTGGTAGGTGATTGTTTGCTGAACATATGCAAGTTCATATACCTACAGCATATGTATACAAGTGAATGAGCTCATCAGACAAACCTCTGAGGTGAGCTCAGTTTCCAGGCTTTTAAGCAGTACTGAGCTTCCAAAAGCCAGAACAAGTGTCTTGAGATTGAGCCAGTTTATGGCCTTGTAGGACCTCCTAAATTGAATTAGATTGAATTTGAGCTAGCTCAACCTTCTGCTTAGACTGTTTCCTAAATTGGAGTAATGGCGTTAGAACTGTGAAAAGATTTATTATCCCTTCAGTTCTTTCATCTAATTAATTCTGGCCTAATTGTATCCACCAGACTCAAATAGATTAAATTAAAAAAAGAAGAAAAAAAGGAAAAAGTAAAGGGAATAATAATACAATACTAGAAAGTCTACCTTTTTTATTTTCTGGTTTGTTTGGAGTTTTTTTCAGTGGATGAGAAGGGGGGTAGCTTTATGAAAACATTTGAAATATCACCTAGGTTTTCCTGACTGTTGTGGGTATCACTGTAGTGGACTCAGAATGTTTGACTATCAGATTAGTTAGGCACACTGGTTCTGGCTTGAATTGAGCTGGCCTGAATCATTGGTGATGTCATGACTTTACAGATTTCTACATGAATTACACTGTCTTTATTAGACCTTGTATATTAATTTGTATGTATTCACTGCTATTGCTCCTCATTTTATATGATACCACTCATGTATCAGTGATTAGATAACACCTCCACTGAGGAATTACTGGTATGTTGATTTGATTTAGAGATTTGTAACATATATTTAATGTGTTAATAGCATGTCCTATGCACTCTCTGAAAAATGAGAAGCTTCCTGAATAATACCAGTTTAGGTTTGTGTAACACAAAAAAGCAGAGATACTGAAGCTCACTGAACTACTTTCAGACAGCACAAGATAATTACACACAGCTGCAAGTTAGCAGCTAACACAGTACTCCACCTGGGTATATATCACTCTGTTTGTAGTGTAGATAATTAAATAAAGCCGAAAATATTAAATAAAATTTCCCTCTTTTATATCTCTAGGTTAATTTAAGTTCTTATTGTCCTGTTAAGTAAATGCACCTAAAATTGAAGTATTGGGAACAATGAAACAAAAAATTGTCTAATAATGATGTAATTAGTGCTGTCCTACATTGTTTTACGAGAAGATACTCTTCTTGATGCAGATGAATCATTTTGACATTATTATTTTGGCATGTTTTGCCTCAAATAGTCAGCTATGTTTGTAATTCAGAAAGTTTTATTTTCCTAATAAATCAAATACTACAACTTTTCTGTTGTCTAATTGTTACACTTTGAGTTAATGAGCTCCAGTTCCTTATCACAATGCTTTAATTTATAGTTCTAACATGACCAATGCCAGTAAAATGTTCTAGTATATTATCTAGCAGTAAGTAAAACCTGTCAAAAAATCGATAAAAAGAACAGTGCTTAACAAAAGACATATGCCTCATAAATAATATGTCATGGCAGTCCTAGTAACGTATTTGAAGGAAAATGCTGAAAAAAGTAACCAACCATAAGGAGCTAATGGGTTATTTTTGCTAGAAATCTGTCATGGACTTTCCCTGTCACAATATTATTGCATTTGTGATAAAGCAACAGGATTTGTACTGTGGTTTTTCTAGCATACTATAGAAATTTCAATTTGCAAATATCATCTCACATTTATTTTTATAAAGAGCAAGTCTGTCATCTGATCACTAATCACTTTCTATGTCAGTATTCCAATAATATTAGTCCTCTGTCTTAACCTCAGATCTGGCTCCTTGTTTTCCAAAAATACATGATGCACTTGAGCGAAAGGCACATTTAGCTACTTATGAATCATTTGTCCAAATCATAAAACAACATTTTGGAAGAAACACATTCTGATAGTTTGAAAATGACAGGTTAATGAATTTGAGAGAAATCTGTGTGTTTCACTTGAACTGACAAACTAAATAACTTTCAGATCTCTTGATTCTAATGTGGAGGTTTGGGGGGTTTTTGTGGGTTTTGTTTAGTTTGTTTTTTAATGAGAATGCTGGAACTATTTGGGGTCAATGGGCATATTTGCTTTAATGCAGCATTTGATGATGAAGTGTAAAACTACAATAACAGCATGGAAGAGCCACACCACCACCACCCTGAAAAAAACCACCAAGATGTAAAGGTGTCGTGAAACACTAGATCTAAAAGTATGCTTTTAGGGAGATTTCACAGCAGGAGTTAATTGGCCACTGGAATGAAGCCCAATTTGATGTCATAGAAAACTTGGAATATGAAGGCCAAATCATTTTTATACAGAAGATAATGAAGACATAATATAGGGGATAGGGTATAATACAGTAGAAAATAGTAGAAAAGTAGTAGTAAAATAGAATAACAAAGGGAGGCAATTTTGAAACTGTCATCTTGAACTGATTCAAAATTGGAAATTTAGTTTAAAAGGCCAGGGAGGAGGAGAGAAAAACAAAAAGAGACATGGTTCAGCATTAGCAGTTGCACGAAGGGGAATGGATTATGGCACTGGTGATGGCAAAGAATTTTTGTACTTTACTCTTAATTTTAATTTTTTTGTCAGCTTTGCATTTAGCTGGTAAATTTAAATGCAAGTCTTCCATGTGTTCTCTGATGCAAAGAAAGTGGAAAGAAAGCTGTAACATAAATACACAAGAGCTCCTGAGTACTTAATGGGCTGGTTTATTAAAAGTTCAGCACTTGTCCAATTTATCCCCATTTACTCTGTGGGTGGCAGAACAGCTATTATTAAGTATTGTCTTCCAGTATTAACATTTAAAAAAAAAAAATCATGACACTTAAGTTAAATCTGAGTCTTCGCTAGTCTTAATACATTCATAGTTTTCCTTTGTTTCATTTGTAATTTTGCTGTACAAAGAATTCAGTGCTCCTATTACTGCTGGCGAATTGAAAGTGTGTTATTATCACATCAGCCTTACAGAAGCTGGTATCTGAAATAATGGTAGGAGTGCAACATCACAGCCCTCCTGACGTGTGAAGTGCAGAAGTTGTGCTGTTTGCTAATTGTGTATCTTTTCTTCTGTGAACAGAGGTACTGAGTAAGACCAGAAATTACAAATGGCATTGACTACCTGTATCATGCTTTGAGGTGGGCAGTGGGTCACAATTCAAACAGCAAAAGAGATCTACTCTTCTTACGTAAGAAACTGTCCTTTAACAATAAGGAACATTATTTCTGTTATTTCAGAGGAGAGGCAAAATGACCCCCTAGCTTCAAAGGTTGTTCTGGATGCTTTTCAAATGTATCTGCTTCAGAAGTTCTGTCTGATACTTTTGGTTAATGGTGTGGTGTTGGGTATGATTTCAATGCTTCTGTATATTTACCTAGGAAGCATACTGAGGAGGAATATATATTGAGAGAAAAGAGTAGTTTGGGTCATGTGAATAATATAAAAAAGGATCATCTCGGCACTCAAAGAGTCTGGTCTTTTGTGTCATTTGGAAAAAAACTCCAAGTAGACAGAAATTTGGAAAGTTTTAGTATATTTCTCCATTGATGAGTAAGTATAAAATATGTGTAAGTTTTTGAATCCCCACTGATGAGAAAATATATGATGAATGGGAAAATATTTCCAGTAAAGTCACCAAGTGCTACCTTGTGGCATTAGTACATCTAAGGATGGATCTCACACTGGGATTTTCTGCTGTTTCGATCAGAGCACGGACATTTGTCCTGCTCAAAAAACGATTGTCTGTAGATCAGGTGGGAATGTTCATTGTCTCTTTTGGGGTGGGGCTGAGATTAATTATCTTCACTTTGACTTGTGCTAGGCCTGCATGTGTCTAATGTCACATCCCAGGAGTGCTTATTGGCACATTCCACTAATGTGAATGCAAGAAGCTTTGCACAATTCTCTGTGCCAGTACTGGAAATCTAAATTAAAATATGGTCTCAGCAAGCAGTGCTGCACAAGCCAATACATGGAAGAATATCTGTTTGCAATTTGGGCAGCATGAGTGGTAGCCAAAGAAACCAGCTGTAGAAAACAAAAGAAAATATAAGCACTTATTAAAAAATACAAAAATCATATTTAGAAGCCTCAAAGCACAGGGTGGAACCAAAGAAAGAGATTTATGATGTATCACTTTTAATTCTAATTTGCAGTCTGTTATTATGATATAATCTGTGGTTCTCTTTGGGGAACAGCAAACAGCATCTGGTAGCTCTTTGGATTCCCTCCAAACTGCTTTGAAATAGATGTGAATACAGTAAAGTGGTGTGAAGGATAGGGTATTCAGTTCTTTATATTCTCGTAAAGTTTATTGTTACAAATGCTGAGTTTAAAACTTAAGTAAGCTTCTTATTTCAGGTGCTATAATACTATTTTGCAGTGTGAATGTGTTCAAAGCCGTCCTTGAAGATTTCCATGAATTAGACAGCAGAACTGTGGAGGCTGACTGAGCTTATCAGTCAGTCTTGAGCACTGTGCTGGAGTGACTGAACTGCTTTGAGCCTGTGTCTGCTTTAGGCTCACTCTGTCTTTGATGTGCCATGTCGTGCCACAGCATCGCAGCCAGGGAAGGCTGTCTGGGCGTGAGGCAGCATAACTGGGAAAGCCCACAGCAGCTGGCTGACTTCTGCAGCTATGGCAGCCTTTAGAGCTGATAGCTCAAACTCTGCTGAGAGAAAGCACAGTAACCTTTTGCAGATCGATATGAGCTGACTTTGTCAATGGTTTATGCTGATGCAAATGACTTTGCTGCTGAGAATAACTGAAAACTCTTTGACTGTGTTTGCAGAGCGCTGAATGCAAGCTGATGAAAGCCATGTTTTAGTTTTGGCCTTTATGGGTGGCCACGGGTGGCTAAGCTTTCATCAACAAACAGCGTTGATAGCACAATAGATGTTGCTGTGCACCCAGTGTCTAGTTTACCAGTGGTTCACTAAGGACTAGCTCTGGGCTGGTACCATGGACTAGCTGTGAGCTGGTGGAAGACCTGGAAAAGCTCAGTTCTGTGAGTTCTGGGCAGTTAGTTCCTATTTCTCCCAAAAATCTATATAGATGTAGCCTAGAAGCCCAAGCAGAGGAATACTACTTTTTAGGTGTACACATATACCACATTTTCCTTCCTTGCCTCCCATGGTGTTTTAATAAAATATAATCACTTCCTTTTGAAAATTATATTACAATTTAATTAACCTAAGTGTTATGAAATGCCTTTTAGTGTCCTGTTCAATTTCTTTAAATTGTGTCATACTTTTAATTATTTCTTGTAATAATTTCATACAAGTTCTCTGCTTTCCGTAAGATGACAGTGCTTACATCTATATAAAATATCTATCTTCTTCAACATATGTGGTTATTTTCCATTTATAGTTATTTACTGTAAAAATATGAATAATGAGCAAGTGGTAAACAATTCTATAAGAAATGTAGTTATATATCAAGTAAAGGCAATTTTTTTGTTTTAATAGTTTCTTAATAGTTGCCTCACACAGCAATCCTAATTGCCATTTATTTGTCAATGTGATGATCTGCAAAGACACTGGTGCCTGTTCAGTGACGTGATGTGAGTGCCCAATATTGGGAGTAAGGTTCTTATGCTGAAATCCCTACACCTTCTGATTTGTTTTTACTTTCCTAAGTTCCAGCCTGCGTGCTTAAAGCATGTACCATATAATGCAAGTCAAAGATTCACATAAAATCCATTATAAGAAGGATGTGTAGGATTTTTCAAGCCTTCTAGTGATATCTCTGTTCTCCAAAAGTCACATGAATCATGAACATGAATAGAGGAACAGTTAAGCAGTTTACTGCCATGTCTAGTGAAAATGCTTACAGCAGTGAGAATGTTACATAAATTCTCATAGTGAAGAAATGCAAAGAAGTGGTTATTTAATTATATGAAATGTTACAGAAGTGAAATAGTGAAAGACATCAAGAAAGAGCTTATTCCTAATGCTTTCAAGAGTCAGCTGCCTCACAAATTTATAAAGAACTTTCCCATCACCAGAATTATATGATTACTTTTTTGCTAAGGAGTTGGAATTCCAAGCATGGCATCCAAACTAAAGATTTCCTGAAGTTAGTCTTTACTTGTAATATGAGAAATAGTAGAATAATTTACCAGTTAAACCACACTCTTTTAATTTCCCATCAGCTTAAAATTTCTTAAACTAGGAAGTGTTATAGATGAGTGATATTTTTTGTCTCTTACTGGGGAAGCAGAGTGACTCTGAATGCCAGCTTGTGACTGCTACAGTGATCTTGTAGGGACACGACACTGATAGTTACATTTTTACTCCTAAAACCCATCCACTCCCCCATATCGGGCTGAAAAGTAGAGTACTTCACTTTAATGCAGTGTGAGCCTATTTGTTCCTAAAAATCTATGAAAAATAGAATGGAGATCATTAATAAAGCAATTTTATTACAAATTTGCATGTAGAGCATTAGCAGTAGGCACTAGAAGCTGCTGAATCAGTACCTTTGAAGTTTGCCCAGTCACCCAAGCAGACTTTGTTCTGAACTCTGTCGGAACATCTTGCATGGGGACTTCTGTAGGGTTCTTTTTCTTCTTTTAAGTTTGTTTTTTTGGGGTTTGGGTTTCTTTTTTTTTTTTTTCCCCTACATAAAAACTATGTGTGCTTATAGTGTGCTATTGCATTATGTATCATATAACCCCACACTGAAATGAAAGTAAATCTTACCTGTGACAAAAAAAACAATTGCTTATACTTTGTAAAATTATTTTAATGTTTATTGCACAGAAGCAGTATAAGACGTGATAGTGAATTATTTTCTCCATTTATTTCAGGTACCACGAATTTCTGAATAATACAGCAGGAATAGTTATGGCTCTTAGTGGGCTTCACCAGATTTTTAAGCTAAGCGGTTTGGGATTTTGTTGCCCTTATAGCCAGCTGTGTCCTGGTTTGCATCCAAAGCAGTGCAGTCAACAAGTCAAAGGAGGGGATTCTGCCCCTCTGCTCTGCTCTTGTGAGACCCCACCTGGAGTGCTGTGTCCAGCTCTGGGGTCCCAATACCAGAAAAACATGGAGCTGTTGGAGCAAGTGGAGAGGCCACAAAGTTGTTAAGAGGACTGGAGCACCTTTGCTATGAAGACAGGCTGAGAGAGTTGGGGCTGCTCAACCTGGAGAAGAGAAGGTTAAGTAGAGGCCTCACAGGAACCTTCCAATATCTGAAGAAAGCCAGAGATGGACTCTTTGTCAGGAACTGTAGTGGTAGGACAAGGGGTAATGGGTACAATTTGAAAGAGGGAAAATTTAGGTTAGATATTAGTTCTAAAAAATTCCTTACTGTGAGAGTGGGTAAGGCACTGGAACAGGTTGCCCAGGGAGGCTGTGGATGCCCCAGCCCAGGCAGTGTTCAAGGGCAGGTTGGATAAGGCTTTGAGCAACCTAGTCTAGTGGGAGGTGTCCCTGCCCATAGCAGGGAGGTTGGAACTAGATAATCTTTAAAGTACATTCCAATCCCTTAACATTCTATGACTCAGAATTAAAAGCAGCATTTTTATTCAGGTTAGCTGAAGGAACTGAGATAATTTAAGCAGATTAGTTGATGACATTATTATTAAACTCTTCAAATTCATTATTACAAGTATTGTTTGTCTGTAAATCTTAAAGTGTTTAAGAGACAAATTTGCAAGAGGGATGCTGGTGCCTAAATGTCCCTGCAGGCATCTAAATCAAGCATTTAAATGTCAATGTATTCATACCTCACCTGTCAAGTACTGAGAAGAAAGCTCCTTTGGATTTTTAGTTTCAAGTTCCGTAGTTGTATAAGCTGATAATTTGCTGCTCCTCGGCATTTTCATGGCTTACAAAGTGTGACCCATAAGTTGATCTGCAAGGAACGTTTGCACCAGTGGCCTTATTTGTGAAAACAGTGAATATGCAGCATGGATGCTCACGACTCTTTTTTCCATGGTGATATGCAGATGATGTCCTAAAATGCACTGATGAGCTTCCAGAAAAGATGGTGTAAAATGGTTTTGCTTGAAACACTTTGCTGAAATATTTGAGAGACTAGAGTCACACTTCTTTCCTTTTTCCAAGGGTTTTACATTCAGGTTTTCATGTTAAACAATTGACTAGTCCTTTCAGAGACTTTAATGATGGAGCTGTTCTATTTAAAATTAAGTACTTAAATGTCTTTTAAGCCAGAGAGAAGAACTCTGTAACCTAGGGATTAAGGCAGCCCTTTGGGATGGGAAAGCAGCCTTTCAGATTCCACAACAATGAACATTTCAGTGTTCTAAATGAAGCATTCATAATAGCAGGGTCTTGAACTCAGTCCTCCATCCTCCCAAATGAATAACCTAATCATGGAGCTGTGGCAATTCCTGCGTGCTCACTGTGATCCAGGGGGAATCTTGGGATTTCTCGTGGTGCAGGGGAGGTGTGCTACGGGAGCATGAGGATGAGCACAGAGTCTGTTATCGCAGGCTGGCTGTGTCAGTCCTCGGAAAGTGGAGATCAAGCGGGCATCCGAATAGACACCGCTTTATTTGGAGGGGTTCGAACCTGTGCTTTCTGTTATCTCATGTGTGCATTGTAACCAGGGAGCGACCGGGTAAAACAGCAACTCCGTCAAACGTGTTTTGAAAGAATCAATGCTGCTTAGCTTTCAGAAGGAAGCTCAGGACCCTGTTTCAGAAAATTTCAGAGTTACAAATAAGGGGAATATCTGCTGCTTTCTGCCAGAAGTGAGGTGCCTGTGGAAGGGAAAAAACTCAGCTTTCTTGACAGCCTTTTGTAGTGACTAGTTCTATGCTGAGTATTCTGACTGTAGTAAACAACTTTCCTAGACATGTGCTTTTTTTATTTATATATATGTGTATATGTACACACACACATATACGCACATATATACACATGCATAAATTTGTAGCCTTGTCTAAAAACAGAGGTGTAATAGTGCATTCTGCAATAATTTTTTTTTAAAGAAAAATTATACATTATTTCTGTATAAACTTCAAGTTTTGAAATACCACATTAAAAAAAATCCTTTATGTAATTTTCGCTATCATTAAAAGCGGCAAATTAGTTAACTTAAATAATGATAATTGAAAGTGATTTGTATGGCATAAGTGTGCACTGCTTTGTTAAAGTAATTGCAGTTCTTGTGCCAAATACTTTTAAATCTTTACTTGATTTTTAGTATTTTTGACAGAAGGTTCCTTTTGTCAGCTTTAACAATTAATATTGTAATAGAGCAATCTAGGGACTTCCATGATTTAAGTCAAACAGTTTATACTCTAATACATTGTAGAATTTTGCACTCAATTACTGTAAGTAGAACTGATGAAATGTCTGTTAGGTTTGTTCAGTATTTCTCAATAGAATTTTGGATTTTAAGTGGCTTATGACACTGTTGAGCATAAGGCATAATGGTTGGAATTCCTAATGTAAAATATCTGCATCAGGTTGAATATTTGGAGATTTTTCAGGCAAAATACATATTTCAGAAATCTCAAGTAGAGAAAACAGTATTTTGCTTATTTATGCATGCTATTTTATTTTAAATAGTCTTACTGTCCTACTTTGAAGCAGGAAGGTGAAATTACTCAGAGTAGGGGGTTTTATCAAATCCATCCTTATTATCTGCTTCATAGACCCAAAGTTGGACAAGTTTTAAAACTTTCAGTAATACCACTTTTTGCATTCCAAATGAAAATATTTGAGTTCTTCCTGGGTAACTAGATTTACTTGTCACTTAGCATTATTAATCTTTGCCATTCTATGGAACATCAGAGCAGAATCCTATGGACCAGCAGGTTGGAAACATACGGTGTCTGCTGAGGCAAACTTGGAACTGAATATGTGCCTCACCAAGTCTGTGTCATAAGTGACGTGGGAAAAGGAAGGGAGAAAACTGGCTAGAAAATCTGATAAGATTAGGAGATGGATATGGGGGAAAGAATCTAGGACTGGGTTTACAAAGGAAAGGCACCAGAACGAAGAGAAGGAAAGAATGTGAATAGAATCTGTACAATTTCATCTGGTGGTGAGCTAGGTGAGGTATTTTGGAAACAGGACAGTGGAAGCAGGATCTAGTATAGAAATGAGGCAAATGACTTCATGGAGTCTTGATTTCACCTGCATTGCTGGAGATTACATTTGGAAGGTATTGTGAATTAATTCCTCACAAGATCTGATCCGTAAACAGTCATTAGGTGCTGAAGATCGTTTGCATTCCAGACAATATGAAAAAACATGTTTTAAGTTCAAGAATAATGTTATCTCATAAGCAGGGCAACAGTAGGCATGGAAAGGAATAGATAGAAGGGAAATTACTTTAACCTGATGAAATTTATCATCAGTCCTGCCAGTCTTGCCGTTGTCTCTGGAGCAGTTAGGGACCATTAATAATAGGTATATATTCAAATGTGGGGATGGTACCTTGTTGACTGATGGCTTATTTGATTGCAGATGAGGCTGTAAATGTATTGGTATGACAGAGGTAATGGCTACAAGCTGTAGTTCTCTCATCAGGAATTTTAATTTAATAGAGGTAAAATGTCTATTTTCTTATTTGATTTTGGAGTAGAGATACACACTTGAAATTGATTATTTGGAATGTTAATGCTATGGGAATCTCAAAATAGTTTAAAATAGGAAAGAACATCTGTCTGTGTTTATGATTTCCCAGAGGAGGCAACCATCTCTTTTCCTTGCCTGATTTCAGGGATAAGTTCTAGCAAAATTCCATGTCATCAATAATAATTATTCGTTGTCTTTAACTGTAGTGAGGGCTTTGACAGATAATTTCTCATCTAATCTACATATTTCAAACTTAGCGACTATAGTTCCTTGAGACATCCTTGAAATACAGGATTCAGAGGGTGAGTGAGTTCATCTTTCTTCTTCACTGGAGAATGCTCATTCCCGTGACTTTGCCCTGATGGAAGGTAAGCAATACCTTGATAAACCCATGCTGCCATCACCTGGATGCAGAACTGCACCTTCCGTGGCTGTGAGGAGGTGTGTGTGAATTGGGCCACTTCCCCTCTCGTCAGCTCCTCCTGCAAGCTCGACTGGTGAAGTTCTTTGTATCTGTTGTATATCTGAAACCATTCTCAATTAGGTTTGTACATTTCAAATGGTAAATATTGTACAAAAAGAAAGATACTTAATATATTTTCATAAAAATTTAGTTGTTAATGAGAAGGTTTTAACCATGATTGATAATTAGCACTATTGACTTGCGGCAATACCCTAAATAATGTTTCCTGCCAAGACATACCAGTCACCTCTGAATGTTTAGTGTATAGTCTTGTTTCTTAGTTGAGAAAAGTTTTTTTTCCCATAGAAGTTTCTTTTCCATAGAAGAGCTAAGAATGGCTTCTTTTCATTGTTTCTGTCTATTCCCTGTAAGTCTTTGGAAGATACTATTGTTGCACATGTAGAAAATTAGGCCAAAATTGGTGCCTTTTGCATTGTAATTTAAGATCTCTTGTAAATATAAATTATGCTAAACTGCTAATTTTTAGTTACTTCATCACGAGGAAGTGTAATAGTGCTTTATTTTTCAGGTTTAGACAGATTCTCTTTTTCTGCATTATTTTTGAGCCCTGAAAACTAGAAACTTTTTATAAATGAACTTTTGAAAATGAGACGGAATAATTTTTTTTAAAATGTGAAGGAGGCATTTCACAGTTGACATAATTAATTTGTTAACAAGTCATAGGGTTTTTTAAGAGGTAAAATTAAAGAGATTTGTACAGTCCAAATCAATGAAGATGGGACAGTGTATCAGTGGGCATAAACTCAGGTCCTAGAAGACAATTCAAAGAAAAATTATACTAAGGATGAGAAAAATTGAGTTTTTGAAAGAAAACTGCATGGATTATATATTTCCCAGGAAGACTGTGAAATACCCACCTCTGGAGATACTGAAAAGCAATGTGGACATGGCCCTGGCCTCCCTAATCTTGGTGGCCCTTCTTGAGCAGGGGGTTGGGCCGGATGATCTCCAGAGGTCCCTTCCAGTATCAGCCATTCTGTGAATCTGTGATAACTCTGTGGTAAGCCTATATTGCTTAGAGGCTACCTTTTTAGGCCCTTGGAAGTGAAAACAACAGGTGCAAAAAGCAATCACATTTACTTTTATTTATTTTAAATGATCCCACTTAAACAGTATTCATGGCTTTTATTTCCTTTTGCAAGAGTTCACAGTACAGGTGAATCTAATTCCACAAAAGGAATTAATCTCTCTACTCTGATTAGTCTTGATTTTCTCAGTGTCCTGCAAGTAAAACAAATACAGCTGCAGCCAGACCTTGGCCTTATTTGGAAAAAGATTCAGCTACTTTACAATTTATTTATTTTGGGAACTTGTACAGCTCAAGGGAATGGTAATGGGACATATAATCTATCACCATGAAGTAACCAGTGTAAATAAGGTCACCATGATGAGTGAACAGAGCTTTTTTGGCATTCCATTGGGTCACTGAATACCTTTGTGAAATGAGATTGGTCTCAGTCCAGTTCACAGAGTTGCAATTTTGGTTTTTTTACCTCAGGAAACATCAGTTTTTGCTGATGAAGTATCATCAGGGTCACTAAATTAGATGTCTCTGGGGTTTGTTTGTTATTAGAAATACGTGTTACTAATTTTAAGGAAATGTGTATAATTTGTAATGATGCTTTATCTTCATTTTTTTTCTGTTATAACAAATCAATTCACTTTGAAACAATTTAGTTGCAACTGTATTGTTGGCAGTATTTAATTGCACACACAAAGCTGATTGATATTCTGAGCTTCTCTGCTTTTTCTTCTGCTCTTTTAAAGGCTTTTGGAGATTTTTAATTTTTTTTTTAATCATTAGATCCTGTCAAAAATTTTGAGTTAGTAAACCTTTGAATTAGTAAAAAACAAAACTGTGTAGGGAAAAATTTCTAATTACAGGGTGTGAATGAGCATGATTTTCCTTAGAATTTTGAGATTTGTTGAAAAAGAAAGTAATCTTCCATATGCACTATGAGGCTGATGAAGTTATACATACCATGAAGGCTGGTGTGAAGCATAATTGTGGCAGCTTACTGGATCAAATCTCCATGACTTCTCCCACACCATCTAATAATTCATCAACAGAGAAGGTACAAATTTATTTTTTACTTGCCAGGGTCTGAAGTACCAGCTTGTACTGCTTTCCTGCTGCCAGCCATTCTAGACAATAAAATGGTGACATTTTTTAAACATTTATAGCGGTGAAAGGCTATAATTCACAGGTTACACATAGATAGTTTTTATTTTGGATTGGAACATAAGCATATGAATAATGGTTGTTTTTAAACTAAATGCTCATGAAAAATTAAACTCATTTTGCATTTAGTTTGTTCATTTTGGGTAAGAAATTAAAAACCTAGGGAGTTTTGAGTTTGAAAAATGATGTTTAAAAGCTCATAAAAATATTAAGTAATTTCTTCTCCTCTCCAGATAGTATAACCTTCTCCTTCTGTAACCAAACGTACTCATATGCCTGTCATTTCATTTCTTAGCATGTGATATGGCATTCATTCTTCAGCTAACACTTTCATCCTAGTTTGGACAAGTCTGCTGTGCTCATTTCAGTACTCACCTTTGTACCTTAAGAAACACATCGACATCTTTAAGAGTCATAAGATTTTTCCATGCAGACATAATAAACACTTGATTTGATGGAACAGACTTTATTGCAATATATTATACATCAAATTCATTGGTAATTGCAACTTATCTTGAGACCTTTCAGAATATAGTTGAGTAAAAAACATAAAAGCAAGGTAATTCTTCTCTTATGTATGAGAAGTATGAAATACTTTCAAACTCTATGCTGCTGATTCCACAAATATGTGCTGTCCAAACAAGATAACTGTTTGCATTGTTTTGGATTTTGCAGAAAGAGAATTTCAAGGGCTTGTGAAAGCTCCTCCATTAAATATTTCTCCTCACCCTCAGTGTTAGCATTTATGCCTACATCATGGACTGTGGTTTGGCAACTGTATCAGCCAGTTCCCTCAGGACTACGGGAAGAATATCATCAGGTCCCATAGACGTATGTACACTCAGGTTCCTCAGGTGGTCATGTAACTGATCTTTACTTACAGGGGGAAGCACTTTGCTCCCCCAGACCCCATCCTGCTGTTCATCCTCTCAAGAGGTGTGGGAAGAGAGGTTGCCATTGAAGACTGAGGCAAAAAAGTTGTTAATTACCTCAGTCTTCTCATCATCCTCAGTTACCAGTTTACCATCATTGTTTATTGAGGGGTTAACCTTTCTTTGACCTTCCTTTTCTGGTTTACAAACCTATAGAAGCCTTTCTTGTTATTCTTTGCATTCCTTGCCAGGTTCAGTTCCAGCTTCTCCTTGGCCTTCCTCATGCCTCAACAACCAAACTTAATCTCTATACTCTTTCCAGGTCACCTGTGCATGTGAGCTCTGCCTGAGTGTTTTCTTCTTTCCGTTCAGTTTAACCAGCAGTTCCCTACTCACTCATGACATGCAAAGCCTCGTAATTATTGTGCGTAGGCATCTGTGGAGAGTGAGGTGGGTGAAGGATTTCACTTGCCACTCTGAGCATGGACTACCCTCCATTGGCTCCTTTCTTTACAACTGCTGCCTTTTCCTTGCTGAGGGATGGATAGAGGATGCACTTGATCTTGAATTATTTCTGGTGGCTGCTCCTGTCTCAGGGAAGCTACAGCTCTGTTCCAGTAGTCTATCTCCCCTTCTAGTACACTTTAACCTTTCTAACTCATCCTGTAACTCTGCTACCGGGTTAAGCAGGTCACCCACTTGGTCACCAACACAACTACTCTCGCTGCTACAACCCAGTGAAAGAAATAGGCACTCCTTGCAGCCTGATACTAGGATGGCCACGTGTTTTTGGAAGCTCTGTCTGGGGCACTAGCTCCTTTTTGGCAAGCAGAGATGACTTGGCTCCTGGCTGAGTCGATACCATACCAGAGCTCCTCCCCAGAGGCTGATGACACCAATTGAGCCTGGAGTGGGTAGGATATCCCTATTCTGCTTGTGCGAATTGCCTGCTCCTGGTTGCTCCATGGGGCGACTTATGTCCAGGTGAGGGTGGGCATTGTCCCTGCTGGCAGCACCCATGCTGTGTCAGAGCTGAATCTGAGAGTTTCTCCACTGCCGGCTCAAAAATAGGGGATTGGGCCCATCTCTCCATTCTAGTGTTGAGGTCTTGCTGGCTGGGAAAGCTCTTCTCACTCCCTTGGTGGGATCCTCAGCTCCTGAGCACTTTTTTCTGTGCAGGTTGCCTCAGAGTCTTCATTGACGAAGGCTTTTATGTTTAAGTAATAAATATAGCAACTGTGATATGTTCAACGTTTTGGGGATGGAAGGAAGGAATCACACATATCTGCCAAAACATGTAAGTCTGTATACACAGAGCTCAAGTGAATTACAGCAGTTCCAGTCTATAACAACATAGCAAGGAACATTAATCCACTCCTCCATCTAGTAGTCTGTCTCCTGACTGCTATTATCCAGCTATATGATTATCCAGATTTTCAATATAGTGTGTAGGAGTGAAATAAGGATTATTTAAGACATCAAGGCAGACTACTCAGAATTTTTTGTTTTATGGGTAAAGTTGCAGCTCATATTGTATGATATTTGTGATTCAGTCATTGTAGATCTGAAAAAAAGGTGGTGCTCTTAATTTTCTTCAAGGGTTTGTTCATTTCTTTGGAAAGGTAAGGCTTTTCCTTTAAGTCCTCAATGTGTGACACCATTGCAATTGTTGAGCTTTGAAAAGAGAAAGTCAATGCCATGCAGAGTGAAGAGCTAAAAGGTCCTTGAGAAAAACTTGTTAAGTGTCTTCTTTGCCTAACTAGGCTACAGAAATCTCTGGGAATTGCTAGTTGGAAATATCTTCCCCAGGTAAGCTTCCTTTATGTTGCAGTACACAGCAAAATAATGCCTATAAAAGGGTCACTGAAGTGAAATCCATTCCAGACAGCTTTAATTATTTTATTATCTCTCTACTATTGGATTTGAAGAAAAGACTAACTTAAAAGTGACAGTAATGCATCATGCACCTTCAGGTAATTCTGGGTGTCTGTCTACTCACAGTTTTCTATTAAGTAAAAAAGGAAAAGCCTGTGGAAGTAATTTTGGTGGCATTTCTTTGCTATATAATTTAAAATAAATTCTCTGTATCAGTGATCACTAAGAGCACATAATTAAGATAAAGCAGTTACTATACTTTTAGACATAAACCCCACACTTATATAAGCCCACACACACAGACAGTCCTTTCCTAATCAATGTCACAAGCAGGGGAGGATGAAAAACAAGACAGGTTTTTGTGCTAGTGGAATGGGATGAGTAATAGCAAGACTGCTATTGAGAGATGCAAATTATGCTATGGGGGATCGGGCTGTGGGAGACAAAGAAGCAGCTCTGAGATAGAACTTCTCTTTATATTACTTCCATGTATACACAATCACAGTGCAGCTGTGTCACAGATTTTTTTAATGTATAGCTTCCAAATGGTTAATATGAAAATAGTGTAAAGTGAAAAGTAAGTCTGAAGGATAAAATCATCTATAGAGAAGAGGTCATCTAGCAGTAGATACCTTTTCTTTGATAAGATAACTTAATTATCTAATTTAGAACCAACACTAGAATAAAAACTTATAATGAGTATCAAAATTATGAGGACCACTTCTGCTCTTAACATTTGCCAGAGCACAGTTACACACAGTTCATCCACCAAGTGCCTCATGTCTCTTTTTTCTGCTTTCATCACAAGTATTTCTGATCTGCCTTTCGAGATAGCCTTTTTGTGGAGTCATGTGTTTAATGGACATTGTAGGCATTTCGCAAGTAAATTACTTTGTCACTGGAGACTGTGCTACTATTTGTCCAATATCTGTGTTCTTATCTGTGTCCACAGCTGTGAACTACTTGGATTCTTTAAAGTCTCCATGTTAATAAAGCAAAGCAGAGCACAGAGTTAGCAATTGAGTATTCTACTGAGAAGCACTTTGTGCTGTTGTGAATTTTACTTCTTTTTAATTGAAACAGGAATGCTGAATAGAAGCTGCAGCTCTGTTTCTTAGACGTGCTTTGGGCTGTTGTCTACAGAAGTTGTCCTTCAAGAGCCTTGAAATCGAGCTTTGGAATGTCAGGCTTCACCATAACAGCAGGCTTATTTCTCTGCACCTCAGTCTTAGCATTCGGTCACTTGTCATGGTGTCTTCTGCTCTTACTGGTCTTGTTTTGCTCCTGGTGGTCCATTTCAACTCCATTCTGCAAAGAAACAGGCCATTTGAAAAGCAAAATGTGATATGTCCCTGTTGCTGCTCTGCTGTTGACACTTACCCAGTTCCCTATCATCGGCTCCTGAGTAAATGGATGTTCAGAGTTGAGGGCCATGCTGGTAGGAAACGTATTACTCCTGTACAGTGAAACTGTTACGTGTAGAAAGCTCTTGATTCCTCTGTCACAGATTCCCAGACAGAGAATGGCTGCTGGCAGTCAGGCTTCTGATACAAGATGGGTACTATAATTTGCAGGGAGGGTTTTGATCATAAATAGCTCTCATGTATTAAAATCAAATTCGTAACTTGAGACAGTGTATCTTGAAAACATCCATGAAAATTTTGCTTCTTTGGATATAGGAAATTAAGTTTTTAGATCTCAGTTAAGTTGTTTCCTTTGGCAAAGTAATTTCTGTCGTATTTCGTGGTTTTAATATTTTTTTTTTATTATTTTAGGCTTGCCATAGTGCCCAGAAGTCCTATTCTTGAAGCATATTTTTCTGTTGTAGGTAGAATAATGAAGACTTCAAGGGCAGCTCTTGCATTCTGTTGTATCAACTTCACTACAAATGCTAGAACATTTGTGATACTGATGTTATCCTCTTTTTCTTCTTATTGTCTATCATGATGAACTGTTTATACCAATTCTCAGTTGTTCATCATGGCATTAATAACTGATTTTACATAATCTTATTATTTCTGCAGAAAACATAATATTTATAAATACTCTATTGCTCATAAGACCCTGCAAGTAGTGTTCTTGGAAGTTATAATTATCACCATTGCAGTAAGTAATTACAATTCTAATTATAATCCAAAAGGTGTATTTTGTTGTAAGAAGCTGATGCTGTAACATGAGAAATTTTTAGAGTTGTGCCTTACTTAGAGAGATTTAAAGAATTGCACCAACAGTCCCTGTAAACAAGAAAGTTTACAATTAAGAAAATAATTGAAACCTGTGCCTCACAGAAAACCTAGTCCAATATCCATTTTCAGTAGCTTTATGGTATCACTGTCTTAAGTTTTATTTAGTATATAATCCCTAAAAATGATTTCTTCTCAGTTTGATAGACTGATGCTTCTTGTTGCTAATGTTAATAGGAATTAAATATTAGAGTTTACACTAGTGTTTTATCCACTATCTTGGACAGGGCTGAAAAGATCAGGGAAGATACCTATTGAAAGAATCTATAATGAACTTCTGATATTAATATAAGGGAATTCTTTCTCATTATAGAGGTCTTGAAGTGTTTGGTAGTTCTCATTCTTTTCATTCTAACAAATGTAACTTTTCAGACTAGCCTGAATCTTAATATAAAGTTTTTAGATAGAAATGTGAAAAACATCTTGATGATCATAAAATCACTTTGAGATAAATGAAGGAAATTTTTAAATCAAAAGACTCCAAAGTGCTAAATATTGACCTTCTGTAATAATTATGGAAAGGCATTATTTATTTTCATTACATAACATCTGCATTAGATGGAATGGTGTGGAGCATTCAGAAATTTGACAGCTAAATCCAGAGGCATTTTCTCATGAGAGTGTAGTAATGCTATCAGAGAAGGAAATAAGGCACCTGCAGAATTCTGATAAAGAAAATGGTATATATTGATGATTTTAAGTCTGTGGAAAAAGCTTGTCTAATCTATCTCAACAGCTGCTAGAGCATCTGAACTCATTATTGAAAGGTTGACCTATGTGCTGTACAGCCTATTCAGTTCTCTATCTTTCAGGAATTTTTTTAAAGCATTATGGATGTACTCTATATTATATGCTTCAGTCTCAACATCACTTGAGTTTTTGGTATAGCGATTATGACCAAAGGACCTAGACCTAAAAAAACTCAAGTGCAGTTTATTGCCTCCTATAATTCTTCAGACACTATTAAAAAAAAAAATTACTGCCCTGACACTAATGACTCACTCACCATTTGAATTTGCTCTGTCTACAGTTCTTTTTACAACTGCTAGTGCATATTATTTACATTAATGGACATGCAAATAACAATTTCAGAATTATGATGTACGAAGCTGGTAAGTTTTCAGTTTAAAATATACTAGAGGTTGTTTCAGACAGGTCAAATTCCATCAGCCAGACATCATGTATTTCTCTTGTTATTTATTTATCTTCTTAGGAATTTACCCAAACACAGATAGGATCATGACATCCAGGTCTTATCTGGGGATCATATGAATTAAATTAAGACATTTTGAATGACTATTTGAATGACTATTTCAAGTCTAGAATCCCCTTGATTAAATATATACGTTTCAGATGGCAATGTAAGCAGTGTGATGTACAGCACCAGAACAGAGCTGGTTTTGAAAGGTTAAAATGGTTCATTTTGACACTCCTGACCTCAAAGCATTTTGTGTTATAATTTTTTTTTATTTTTTTTTTCCATTTCAAGCAATCTGGAATTTCTTTTGTGTTATTTTGGGCAATGAACGGAGGAAAAAATGATCACCATGACATGTATTACATGTATTTTCACACATCAGTTGGAATATTCCTAAGGATGATGGCAGGAGTAGGAATAGCAGTTTCTAGGTCAATGACAGAAAAATTTCAATTGGAAATAACATTTCCAAATGTTCTTGCTTCTCTGCTGTCAACATGTGTAGGGGCATATCCTTTTTTTCTTTTTCTCCCTTTTATTTCCACTTTGTTTTCTGGAGCATCCACTACACATTTGGACTCCACTCTGGAACCTGATCTTCTCACTACTCTTATCACTGTATTACAGGAGTGAATAATGCTCATGAACAGGTGGGAATTGCTGAAGGTGTCCAGTGAACTGCATTCTGCTGCATGGTTTTATCATATTGACAATAATAGTTCGCTGTGCCCTGTTGACACTATATCAGATTAAAATTAAAAATCTGATACAGTGAAGGAGTATGTTTCTTAGTCTGTCTGTTTAGACAAAACCACATACAGAGAAATGCAATACGGATGTGTGTGGAAACTGGTAGTGCAATTAACATATATTATACTCAAAGAGTAGATTTAGGATTGCTTGCTATTCTAGAAATACATGTTCTTTGCATCAGCAATATTCACACTTTATTATCTTTCCAAGACTTTTTTACAAGGACATGTAATGACAGAAAGATGTAATGACTTTACAGTGACAGAGGATAGGTTTAGATAAGATTCTAGGAGGGAATTCCTTCTTGTGAGGGTGGTGAAGCACTGGAACAAATTGCCCAGAGAAATTGTGGTTGCCTCATCCCTGGAAGTGTTGAAGATCAGATTGAGTAGGACTTAGAACAACCTGGTCTACTGGTCCTTGCCCATGGCAGGGGGTTGGGATGAGATGGACTTTAAATCCTTTCCAACCCAAACCATTCTATGATATTTGAAAGGTCATGTACTTGTCACAATGCATAAGATTTTTAGTAACACAAGAAAGCTGTCGTGCTTCAGTTTTAAAATGCAGTGGTGCATCATCTAGTGTTGCAGAACTGTAATATGTATTTTATAATTCATAAGCATTGATCATGTGTAGATTTTTGTCAGTTTACAGTTAAATATGTACCCCTTTAACAAAATCTACCAAGATGTAATGTGATATTCTGTGATAATTCACCAGGAACAAAGGTCAGACATAACTTGAAAAATATCATATATACACTATATATATCTTACATAGGTATATTATACATGTGTATAATATATCTATGTAACAATTTGAAATAATTTGTTACATTAGGGTAATGTAGGTCTGTTATACTTTTTTTAAAGTAAAAAGTTGTTTTAAGAAAAAAACACAGTTGTCATGCCAAATAAAGCTTTTGATCATAACTGTTGTGTTTCAGTGCACATCTCTGAACTCTGCTCTTTGTCTTTAAATATTACCAGATGCTGTGAAAATGAGAGCACAAGTTTAGCTGTCCTGATACTTGCACAGGAATCCTGTGCTTCTATAAACTTTAGACAGTCAAGTGTTCAAGACAATTTGGAGGAAGGGCAGGTGGAGAGGACGAGATCTGATAGTTAGGGTTGTGACCGCCCAAAGTGGTATTAGCAACTAAGATATTTAAATGGCTCCCGTGTAAAAGCTCCAAACCCACTCTCTCTATTACTCACTTTCTTGGCACATCTGAAAAGTAGCTGTAAATAAGTTCTTATTCTGATTCAAACAGAAAGAGAGGATTCCACAATATGGTGTGACAAAGTGTTGCCCACTTTTAAGTAAAAGAAGCATACTGTCATAGGTGAAACTTAACCTGACTTGAGGAAGGACAAGAGTGATAAAAATCAAATTCTGACCAGAACTCCAGAGGCCATGTGAGGGAAGCAGCAATAATATATGGTCATTTGAAATTTATCATTCAAAACAAGTCCATACATGTTACAGCCTGGCCTAAAACCATGTGGTCACAGGGCTGTTGTTCCGAACGGTTCCAAAATCCTCAGCCTAAGGAGAGAAGCATTAGGTGTTTCTGCTCGGAGTTTCTGGCCACTCTTGTAGTCTTGGGACTCTGGTCCAACATCTTTCCTGTAAACAAACTGACTGGAATGTTTCAACTCTGGAAAATACATGGTTTGGGTCTCCCATGTGTCTCTGCCCCATTGTCACTCGTCCACACATTCCCTCAGCATCTGAGAGCACTCAGGCTTCAAGCTTAACCCATTCATGGATACAACAGATAGCAAACAATGTAGGCACAGCAGAGGAACCTTGTAGCAATAGCCAGTTTCAGAAGCACTTGGAGAAAGATACTTAAAAAATACCCCTACAGTTCAAGCTGAGTATTTGGATTGGGCAGAGAGGACACTTTGCCCATTATTTTTCAATATATGACATCGATACATGACATATGGTGTCAGTAAAAAACATCCTCTCCTTTTAAAAGGAATCTGTTTCCATAAGTTCAGCTGGAAATTCAACTCTCTTTCCTTAGTCCCACTCATCCCATCTGTGCAAAGAAAATGTACTGCTCTAGGGAACAGATGGAGTCAGTGGCTCCACTTTGTTGTGCTGTGGGCTCCACATTCTGGATTAGTCACATTCCTTGAGTAGGGTACTTTTCTGCAGTGTAAGATAGCAAGCACTGTAATGTGAGTTTATTAGATACTCAGCATATAAGAAAAAAAAAATAGATTATTAATCAGGCTTCATTCTGGCCTACCAGAATTTCTCTTTCTGGATGCATTTGAAATTTCATACTATCTGCCTAAATGCTATACCTATGTTTCTGCTCATGATTTTTCCTTAGTTTTGCTTTTTAATTATGTATCTGCTCTGGAAAAAGAAAGTCAACTAACTGTTCTGAAAATAAAAAATGCATCCCTTGCAACTTGACTTAAAAAATATTTTCAGTCTCAAAAAGTATTCACCATGGAGAAATTAGTTTCAAGGGAGATTTTTGATCAAAAGAGTCCTTTTCAGCTTGTTGAACAAGGATATGTTCAAAAGTCATAGAAACAAACGCATAAGGAAAGAGTGTGGATGGCATCACAGATACAACATTCATCCCTTGGGTGCAGTTGAAGTTTTTTGTGAGAGTTTGCTATGAAACTTGACTGAAATTTGCTATTTAGAGGAGCCACAAAGGAAACATGAAAAAACTTCCAAGAGTATGTGAATCATCAGTACCTGCGTTCCAGTACTACTGTTGTCAAGAGAAGACTTAGGCTTTCTTATTGCAACTATAAAGTTATTTTTAGATAAACTTCTACATCTGCTGAGTTTGGCTCAAATATTATATTGAATTTAAAACATTACCAAAAATATATTTTCTTTTGTAGAAAAAAAATGCATTTACTTTTTCAGTGGAATAAACTTCCACTTTTTTTAGAGCAGATGGTTTTATTTTTCTTTAAAATAAAATAAGGAACATGGGCTTTGCAGAAAAAGATCAGGGGCTCACTTTATTTAATAAACTTTTTCTTGATTCTTATGACACGCGCTACTCGGCGTCACTTCAGAGATGCTCTTTAGCAAAACCTTCTTTTAAGGGTCAAGTCCTTATGTTGAGATGACATTCACCACAGCTGACACTTGTGTAAGCCATCCAAGAAGGTGACAGGCATTCCAGTAACCTGTCAACACCTTACCTGTGACAGCTACTGGCAGGTTATATGCTCTTGAAACATAGGTAACATTTTTCCAAAGGCAACTGTAACATCAAATTAACATCACAACTTTGATACTGATGTGTACAGATGTGTTTTTGACACTAAGCCATGAGAATTAAGCAACAAACAATATGGTGGTATCTAGAATCAGTTAGAAACCATGAAGATTTTCTTCTGTCTGCATATATTTTTGACTGCATATAGAAGCTGTAATACTTAGGTATTCGTGATTACATTGTTGTCATCTGACATTTGTAGTGCTGGTATTGGGTATGGTAAGTAAGAGGAAGGTACAGGAAACACCTTTGGCACTTTAAATTCACTTTACTTTCAGTAAATAAGTATCCAAGCTATGTAGTTATATGTAAGTGATAGACAATGTAGGCTTTATTCCCATGCCTGCAAAGACCGTTTTATAGATTTCATTCTTTTTACCATTTTAGATATATTGCTGTGTCTCTTATGTGTATTTACTGTACCAGAATTGAAATGTACCAAGTGATGATTCAAACCTTGTGAACTAACTGCAGTAATGAAAATTTGTTTGTGTGCTGCTCAGTGCTCTACTACACACTACAATAATGCCTGTAGTCTCTCCAGCAGGTATTTTGAGGGTTTGATATTAATGAGATTGAAAATGAAATTTAGGAGATTTACAGCTAATGTATTTATAATTTTCTTCATTAAGTCAGTTCACTATATTTTGCAGATATCAAAGAGTTTTAGTATTTTTCTATTTTTTTAGGTTTTTTCTAACATGTAAATATTGGAACAGAGAAATTAGATGATGCAATTTGACAGCTGATGTTTGACTGGTTTGTGTTAACATTTTGTCCAAGCAATGCTTTTATTGCATGTAATACCCCAAATTATTGAAACTTCCATAAATAGTGACGAACTGTCACAGAGTGGCCAGCATCCTAACTGTGCAGCTCCTGCTTTCCAAAACAAGACAGCTGGGTGAAAAACACTGGATGTGAATTGATAATTAAGATATAATCACTGCAGAAATATATATGGGCTAGTTGGTAAGGGACAAAAGCATGACAGGGATTGTTCTAATGGTTCTCTGTTATGAAAAGCCATGTTCCTTTCCCCAAAAGTACTCCCAAGCACTTTTAAAAGTGTTAGTGCAGATACAGCCTGTCACCTTTCATTATCTGCAATCCATTCTGTCAGGCTATTACCCTTTTAAAAGCAACAAATTACATCATTTATCAGTGCTTTCATATAGTGCCTCATTTATTAATATCTTTGTTATCTGGACCTTTCTGATAGATGACAGGGTTTTTTTCAGTACTGGTTTTCAGACTTATATGTGGTGCAAATTATTTTTCTTAATGATTTTCTCTTCCTTTAGCGATTTTATTTTTACCTTTCTTCCCCTTTTTTATGGCTGAGATGTGTTATGGCAAGCATATTCTGTGATGTCTGGTCTTCCTTTTGCTTTTTAGTACTTAGTACTGTTTGACTGTAGCCTTGTATTTTCCTCAAAGAAAGACTGCTGTTTATGGCATTTCTTTTCAGGTACATTAATTTAATTGAGTGCATTATGGCGTGAGCAGTGTGGTGTTTCTCTTGTAAATGACTCATTTTGGGTCCAAAAGTCAGCTGCCTGTGTGGTTTCACCAGAGGTGCTTTGAGGAAGCCTCTGGGTCACGATAAACTCAGGTGCCTCACAAGCCACAGAAAATTGACCTCCATCTGCTGTTCCCCCGGTTTATTTCAGCCCAGGCTTAGCGCATTCCTGAGGTGGTGCTGGACAAGCCACCTGAGCAGATGGGCTGCTCTGGGCCCTGCTGGGCCTTGGGTTTATCCCGCAGAGCCCCACGCGGATGGATGGCTCCCGGGCCTCAAGAACAGCTTTCTGCAGAGAGCTTGTGACCTTCCTTAGTTTCCAGTCACCAGGGTGATCCTGTGGTGGTGGTGTTTGGGTGGCCACAGCTGTTCACTTTTTAGCTGACTTTACTTCACATTATGTAACGATTAATTAATTCAGTCATTATTATGCTAAGTATTAATTACCGTTATATAACAACCCACCGAGCGATTTATACTTCTGGATAAATGTACCTCCAGCCTTCTGGTGAGTTATAGATTTTTAAAGGTACTCTCAGGCCTTTTGAACTTGGGAAAGCGACTAATATGGGTGATGTAGGACTGGCCAGGAGGAGCAAGTGCCCAGCTGTAGGCCTTGGCCACTCTTTAGGGTCTTGGTGGCATGTCCAAGCCAGGCCACCAGCACAGAGGTGTGACGGCCAGGATCGGCCTGGCGAGGAGAGCCAGGGTGAGATGCAGCCTGGATGGCCAGGCAGGAGCACAGGGATGAGCAGGCTGCCTGGGCACTGGGGACTGGGGACTGGGAACAGGCCCATGGATGGGCCTGGCTTGGCCACGGTGGTCACTTGTGTAAGGTCTGGGTCTCCCTGACAAAACCCTACAGGGGAAGATGTGGCAGTCTGTCAACGTTATTCAGTATTAAAAGTACATAGTGCAGTTTCCTAATATATCGATTCATTCTAACTGTGCAACATTTAAAGATGACTGTAATGTGATTATTGCTACCAAGTTACACCTCAGTAACTAAGATACAGTGTTTGTGGAAAGTATTTCAATATAGCATTCATAATGATCACATTATGGTTGTCTGATTTCTGTTTTGAGAACCACAGTTTTTCAGAAAATATCAATTCATTGAAAAAGATAAAAGCTATGTTTAAATAAAAATTCAAACTAAATTCTTCCAAAAGATTTTTCTGCAGTGAGTTTTCCCTTTCCGCGTGTGCATGAGTTACAGGAGCCTGGTGTTCGATCAAAGGATGATCCCATCCTTTAAAGAGATGTAGAAAACATAATTGGATGAAAAATTATAGCCAGTTGCCACAGAAATTGAATGAGTCTTGGGTTGAATGAATTGCTTCGTTTGAATTTTTTTTTTGAATGAATTGCTTAAGTTGCACTTGCAACAGAGACTGATATTAGACAGAGATTATTTTTCGTCTCAGAAGAAACTTAAAAATAATTGAAGGAGGTTTTTCCTCCTGTGCTATGAGAAGGATGAGCTTATAACTTCCTAAAGCTCTTAATTCCTCTTCAGGTCAGTTTAAGGAGAACTATTCTCACTCTTAGTGAGAATTGTGTGTTGAACTGGAATTGGGTGGGAGAAACATTAAAAGAAACTGTTTTTAAATTATTTATGTGTGGTACTAAATGGAGACAATCTGACAGAGGAATACCTGAGCACAGATGGATGACAAGTACTACCTTAATCCGTACTGAATGGTAGTGAGTACAGAGCAGTTTATGGAGGTGAAACTGTGGGCACAGGACTGGTGCATGTTTATGTTCCAAAAGGTCTATGATAGAGGACTTCTCCAAGTCAGGACATGTCTCAGGGAAGATTTTTCAGTGCCCACGTGATGCACTTTCTGTTGGGTTTGCATGTCATGTATGGTCTTGATACAGGCAATCCGTGAAATACAGACCTGACAAAGGGTTTTATCATGCACATATTCTCCAGGAAGAGCAGAGTGACGTGAGGCCTTTACTGACAGTGTAATTTGGTGTCATCACCTTTGTCATCAGGGCCATGTCCGTATGAGTGAGATAAAGAGGTACTAGGGGGGCAGGAGTCCGTGGGTCTGGCTGACTGTATAAACTGCATGCTTAATGATTTGTATGAGGAAAATTGTGTCTTAAAAAATTTCCAGACCAATTATAAGAAAAATCAGCAAGCTAAAGAGTTATTTCTGATTTAAGGATAGTGTATGATATCTTGTTTGGAGACACAAAAACTTAAGGGTTTTTCCCCATATTTTCAGGGACATGCAACCTTTTCTATTGATCCATAGAGCTAGGTATTTGTTCAAGCATTAGCATCCCAAATCCTGTTGTCTCTTTCTCCTTAGAACTGACAAAGAACAAGGAGAAGACTACTGCCTTGACTACATCTCACTGTTGTCCCTAATATAATACATTAAACATTCTCTTCTTGATTTTAGTCTCCAAGTGGTTTGGAGATTACCCCAGCTCTTTCATTAGGTCTTCAAATACCAATTCTCATTAGCCCATGGATCTCAGTCTAAACCCTGATTTTCCTTTTGTGTTGCCTCAGAGGAGTACAAGGTAAACTTCTATGAAATAATGTAACTACTCCTTAATTAAAAGGAAATCCTTTTGTGATGACTGAATCTTGAATTTAGCACTAGTTAGGTTCATAGTGCACTGAAAACATAGTTTTCCATGTTGAATAATATTGTCTCATTGCCTATATTTCTCTCCTCATTTGCTTTAATTGTAAACACATTTGGGCAAAAACTAGGTTTTGCTACTGAGCACTGTAGGCTTATGATTTTTAACTAGGGATGTTAGACACTGTCCTAGTGAAGTATCTACAATAAAACTTTAATTACAACTGTTCTTGATGATACTGCTGACAGTTTGTCCATGGTAAAAGCTTAGTAAGATTTGCTTGCACTGTGAAATTCTGTTTAAAAAGAAATCTTCTGTTCAGTAGATTTGCAGTTAGTATGAATGCAGAGGTGATGGTGTTTAATTTAGTAACAGAAATAAATCCTTTTGTTTTCTTCCTGTTAACACGGTTCCTGCTGAGCACAGTTAAGAGCACAATTTCAGTTTATTCCTTCTCCTTCACCCTGACTGGGTTTGATAATTCACCTGCAATAAGAGGTTTAATAGGCTTCACCAGTCTAAACTCAGGGAGGCACTTGACTGTGCACAGGTGTTTCTGGGGCCTCAGATTTTGCAGCTCAGAAAATTAGGTGGAGGAAAATTCTGTCAGAGCTTTGTTTCATCTAGGGTTCATGGTGACCTGATCAACTTTACATAAGTGATGGGCTTCTTCCAAGGGCTTTATCTAAGGTCTAATGGTACAGATACTGATATCTATCTTTTGAAGGTACATAATATAGGTGACTGTAAATACAGTGATAGATGCTGTAATATAATAAAAAGACCTTATTATATATCTATCTCTAAATATCAGTTGGAGATATTTTACAAATTACTACTGAGCTGTTCATTCTTTATTTTATGGTATGTGTGCCAAGACATTGTATATCAGAGGGATAATAGAAAAGATGTCTACCAGAGTGCTAATAGAACATTTAGAAGTGAAAATTTTCAGTTGAATTAAATATTGATAGCCTTCAGAATGTGCTGTGCTGGGCATCTTATGCTCGTAACTGATTTTACAGAATTACACCCTTGAATACAACCCAGAAGTTCTAGTTGCTATATAAAGTTCAGAGGCTTTCAGTTTTGTTTTTTATCTATGGAACATCTAGTGTTGAATTTTGCCTCACTATATTTCTGTGAAAGGTGCTACACTGTGCCTCTAAATATTTCCCAGGTTGTTTTTTATTTTGTAACTAGAAATTTTTGTAATTGGGGGGGAGGAAAGGAATATCTGCTTTTATACCTGTTGGGGAGGGGTTGTGTGTATGAATAAATGGTAGAGGAAGAAAGAACAATTATAAATGTACAAAAAATAAGCTGTCACTTGGTTAACCTATGATATTTTGCTTTCCTGTTTATTCTTAGATATTTCTTTCCTTGTATTTTGTGTATGCTGTCATGCAATCAGGGCATATTACTTAAACTTCCCGTGTAATCTCTGTGTGCCTGGGTTTTTGCATTACTATGTTTATATCTGCAGACATTGAAGTCTCCAGAACAGGAGGCGTGGGAGGAGCAAGGGAGATCTGGATGCAGCTATTTCAATGATTTTGTTTGTGCTTATGAGTTCCTCATTTTAAGGTTGGGCTTCTTCCTCTACAAGTTGTTTTCAAGTCACTCAAGAAATATTTGTCATGTCTCAGTTCAATTGTTATACATTAATAGAACTATGTATTTAATTACTTCCCATTTCTTCGTGTTTTACATGAAAATTCTGCTTGTGAAAATGTGTATACAGTTCTTAATAACCCCTTTAAAATCAGGTTTGCTTGAATTACTCTTTTTCTTCTATTGTATGTTCTGGTTTATGGTAGTTCTATGGTTTTGACCTTTATTAGCTTCCCTTGTGAACTTTCTTTCTCTGTGTACGAGCTAAGTCATAGCTCTCTGATGTTTCACTTTAATATCTCTGTACCTGAAACCTCATTAATGTTTAATATTCATAGATGAAAAGTGAAATTTAATGTCTCCAGGGATTCTAATATATATTAAACTGACAATTTAATGGGTTTCCTTTTTGACTCCTCCCCAGATCTGAGGAATTTTAAAGTTCAGATTTTTTTGAATATTGAAATATCCAGCTAAGAGAAAAAGGGGACTAATAATATTAATCCCTGTAATTGTAACAGTCATCAGTAAAATGTCAGTTTTTAAAGAACAGCTACTTCATGGTGATAGCTGAGATAATATAATTTTTTCCTCTGTGTCTACGTGGTAATAATGGCCCTGCTTGTGGAGAGAATTCGTCTTTTAGGGAGCCCTGGAGTTTGCCTTAGAGCCACTGAAGTGTAGCTGGATATCATCTCTGCTGGGGAACATAAGGACGCTGAGTTCAGCAAAGGTAGTGTGAAGGGAATAAGAGTGTTTTATGTTTATGCATCGAGACTTTGCAAAGGCAGAAGGGAGACTCTCCTAAGCTCTCAGCCAGGCCTGGTGAACGCCAGCCTGCAGGCGGACGTGAGCCTGCTGGGATGAAAGGCTCCGCAGGGCCGGGGTTAACTGGTACCGCAGCTGTGAGCCAGCAGGAGGATGCGGGAGGCTCTGCTGCCTGGGATGTGCTGGAAACCCGCCCTCGGACAGGGGGTCATCGGAAGGGTCTGTCACACCTTGCTCAAGGCACCTGTTCGCAGGGATGAGAGCTACGGGCAGTGTGGTAACGTTTCTCCTCTGCCATGCTTTTTGCAGCATTTAGTGGCTCTGGGGCACCGACTCTGCATTAATTCCTCAGTGCAATGCCACAGGATGGATTGAAGTACAAGATGTTTAGATATAGTAACTAACATTAGCATTTTCAAACTTAAAAGCTAACATCTGTAGCAGTTGTGGGTAGCGATGAAAATTAGGATGACCATATGAATTTATGTAAACACAAATTTAAATACCTTGCTTTGGACAGGGGATAGGTCCTAGTTCTTAAAAAATGAAAGGTCTTAATTAACTCAGGAAGTGAACTCACACTGGAAACGAATTATTATTTTGCATTTTAAGGAAGACTTTTTCAAAATCTATAAAAATAAAAATAGTCCATAGCAAAGGTGTATATAGATTCTCCTTCCCAAAAAACTATGATAATTAATTTTAATACTCATCTTCATTTTCATTTTTCGTTGTGGGTTTTTTTAAAAAAAAGATTTTATCTTTAGAAACTTTGTTTATAGCTCCAGACCTATCAATTTGGTGTCTATATACTACAGGGGGGAAAAAAAAGTGTGAGAAAAATTGAAGGTCAAATCTTTGAAGCTACATTTGAGTTACAGTAACTTACCCTGCTCAACGATGTGTAACCTTCATTTCCTACCAAAAGAGTGGGAGATGAGGAATTAGAAATTAAAACTCAGTGTATCAATCAAAGATGTTCACCTTACTTTAATATGCTGTTCGCATTCTGGCTGTTGATAAAATTAGATTTAACTAATCACAGTACTCCTTTTAGTGAAATATACTGTGATTGGTTTTGTGATTGAAAACTATTGGCATAAAAAAGGAAAGGTCATCTTAAATGGCATTAGGCAGAGGAGATCATCAGTTTGTCCAATATCACAATTTTTCATTCAGAGAAAAAAAAAATGAGGTAATTGTTTGAATTTGAACCTCTCATAAGTCTTCTCTCCTTTCACTCCTGTTCTTATTTCCCCACATGGGGATGAATTTCTTTGCATATGTGAATTCTTTAAATATACTCTCTCTGCTAGGGGAAAACTCAGCACTGATTCAGGCACAACCAGAACTATAAGACATGTTTGATCATAATTGCTAGTAGTTTGGTAATTTTAAGTATATGAATCCTGTTGAACTTCAGTGTCTTTTTAGGTTTATAACCTAATGTACTCTTGAGAACCTTAATTATTTCTAAACACTTCAGTCATTTGTCCACTTTAATTAAGAGAATTCACTGCTGCTTCATGAAATAGTGTCAGGTTGGATTGGAAGTATGAAGTATTCATGAAGCACAGCATGGGTATGCTAGGCTATTTTATTTTCAGATGGAGGAAAAGCATGTTACAGCAAATCACTTAATCTTGCTCTTTTTTAGGAAATGTAGCCTCCTGATATTTGTCTTAGTTCTTTGTCCATTTAGTAATCAAGTTGCTTGTTGGTTTGTTTGGGGGTTTTTAATAAGCATTTTATACTTGCTATTCTTAGCCTTATCCAATTACTAACAAAGTAATGCTGTTCTCAAAGTTTCATATATTTCAGGGTCAGCAACAAGAGCTAAGAAGAAGTTGAAAAAAAATAACATTTAATCTAGGAGAGAAAATAATTTTCATGTCCATGAAAATGTAGCTGCTGGAAAGGAAATATGTTATTCCTGTCCCTGGTGAAAAGAACAAAGAAATGAAAGGCTTAAATTATGGCAAGGTTAGATGAAAGGGGAAATTTCCTAATTGCAAGAATAATGAAGTATTGAAGGAAATTGCCTTGAGTGCTTGTGCAATCTCTGCTATTGGAAATCTGCACGGGTAGATGTGATTTAGGCATACCCAGATTTGAGGTGCAGTAAGATTATATCTCAAAGGAACTTCCAGATACATTTTTATGATTCTGTGACAGATCGTTGAACTTCACACAGAAGATCCTTTAAATTATCTGTAATAGTAAATTTATTTTGGTGTTTCAATGAAAGTAGACATGACAGAGTAGCAACAGGCCCTGATGTAATACCTAAGTATTATGATACTTCGGTATTAATTTACCTGTTCTTGCAATTAACTGGATTCATTTACAGGTGAGCCAAATCTAATCTTGTTTAATATGTTAAGATATTTCTTATATAATTTTGTTATTGTTCCACTGCTAGAAAGTAAGAGTGAAAAACTTTTTCTCACATGAAAGGAGTATATTAAACAGTGCTATTTTGTGAAATCTCCCTCAATTTACTTAGTCTTTAGAGTTACCTATAAAAAGGTATAAGCCTGAGAATAGCTTGAGTTAAAAACTCTTACAAGAAAGGTAATGACTGGGGGACTGAGTATGCAACAAGCATGGAGCTAAGTCAGATTGAGAAAGCAGGATGAGACCTAAACAAAAAATAATGTGAAAATCCCCAAAAACTAAAAACTGTTAATAGTAGTAAAAAGAGGTATGGTGCAGACTGGGAAAAAAAAAATGCAGTATGCATGTAATCTGACTTTACATAAGGAAGTTAAACAATGTCTTTAGCTCAGAGCTTAGGAACTGTTTTAAGCTGACGAATCTCGTACTTCCATGATTGTCTGTGAACACGTACAACCAACAGAAAATTTCAGTTCCTTTAGCTGCAAACTTCTTCAGGCTGGAAGCACTAGGAAGACTGTCTTTGGTCTCAGTAAATCTGCATTGAGTTCACGCAAAGCACAGAAACTGTCATGCTTCCAAAGACCTTGTAAGAGGTCTCCTTATCAGCTTCGTGTTGTCTTAAGATGACTGAACAAGAATGTAAACCTGTCACTCATGTTTAATCGGCTTGTTTTCTGCAGCAGCCTGAGGACTTTGTTTGAAAATCTCTCAGACAATGGAAATTACTATCCAGTGCCTACACAAGAATAGAATTCTGAGAGATCCAGTAAGTAATAATGCACATGCTGCAGCATCAGAAGCCTGCTGATAAGAGTTTTTTCTCTCATTTGGGCAGATTAGTTTAAGGTCTTCCTTAAAGTGCAAGATGATAATTCTTTTCCAACATGGGTTCATTAGTTTAGTTAACTAAGCATTGGGTTTTTTTCTTAAATCCAGTGCAACATAAACTGCAAATTACAAAATTGGTTGTTAAAGCCAAAAGCTTGAGTATTCTGCAAATAGGTGCCTATGGAACATGGATTTTGTTGTGGCATAGATCAGCAAGAAACTTTAAAAATACTACTCAAACAAATCAGTATTTTCCCTCTGCTATTTCTAAAAATATGCAGACAACTACATAAAATAAAAAGTCACTGTATTAAACCTGTATGCAGAGCTGTTTCATTGTATGGTGATGTAACAGTAGAGATTATAATTTAAAGATCATTAAAATACTTGTTTAAAAAATCTATTTCTTTTTGAACAATTAAAAAATGTACTCATAGAATACTATTAGCTTCTGCAAATATTTGGAGGGGTCAAATTAAGTTCTGCATTATGCTGTAGTCAAAAATATAGAATAGGCTATCTCATTGCTACAGAATTTGATTTTTTGTAGCAAAATTTTAAGTAGTGCTAAAACATTCCAGGTAGCAAATTTGGCTCGTTAGTTTCTGCATCTGACCTTTCTCTTACAATGTTTCTACTATAATAGAATGTGAAAAAAACAAACAAACAAAAAAATAGCCATTTCTATTGAAAATATTGATCAGCTTGGGTTATTTAAGAAAAGCAATAATAACTGACAGTTATCTTTTTTCTAATATTACTGTGTCTGCTGGATCAGTGGTTTCAGATTTGCTGCAAAACTGTTACCGGTTGTACCACAGAGATTTGAACAGTGTTGCAGTCATGAGGCAACTTGTATTTTTATAAGTAAGAGGTGACCCAGAGGAGAAAAAAGAAATAGAAAAGGCTTCTGAAATTATTCTTGTTACCTCATGAAGCAACGCATAAGTTGAATATTACTCATTAGAGATAACCTAACTGTAGTGAACATTCTTTATTGTTTATAAAATCTGTTTCCTAAGAGAGAATGCGCTTCTGGTAAGAGAAATGCAAAGGCAAATTACTTCAGAAGTTATCATAAGGAAATATGATTTTTAATCACCACTGAACAGATAAAGCAAGAAATGTATTCCTGCTTAAAACACCTGACACTTGAATCCTGCAAAAGCACATCTTGTGTTAGGTTAGTGCTGTAGCCAATGCAAAACAGCATGACACTCAGCATAGTAAAAATCTAAAGACATTTTTCTAAACTTCAGAACATTATGTATATGAAGAGTCTATTAAAAAAAAGCACTATAATATCTTTATTATTCAGCCTTTTAGAAATTACAAAATTAGTAACAATATGGTTCTTTTCATGAACATAGGGTTCTGTTTTGATTTTCAGGATTTGGTGTTTTGTTGATTTTCCTTTTTGTTTTGGTTTTTTAAGGAGAAGACGGCTGTTTATATAAAAGAACATAGTGAAAATTTTCTGTATCCATGTTGCATATGCTTAAACACCCCAGAAACCTAGCATATAATAAACTCTTCCAGGAATCACTTGAAGCCATTCTTTATATGGTTCATCAGAATGGTCTTACAGATCTTTTTTGGTTCAAAACCACCAATACTGGGGAAAATCCTGCTGAGTCTCTTCAAATCCCTTTCAGGTTTCTGATGTTAAAAATAGTTTCTGAAAAAGGTAGTTATTAAAAAAATGCAACATTAACACAACTTCAGGAGTGATTTTTAAACTTCTTGAAAATGAATAGTCAAATACAGATGCAGGCTCTTCTGCAAGCTGGCCCTGTTGTGCTGTCAAAGTAGTCTTCAGCTGAAAAAGAAGACCTGGAGAAGCAGCACATGGTCAGCATGGTTCATTTAGGTCTGTCATAGATACCCATGTTACTTGAGTTTGGTTTCTTTTCCACAAATTGGAAATGAGATGAGTGAAAATAAAACCAGAAAAGATGGGTTTAGGTGTTTTAGTTCTTGAGCAAATCTATCAGCAGCTTAGGTCAGCAAGAAGAAAGAGATGGGAGTTGCTTGGTCTGAGGAATATTTTTAAAAATTATTATTATTATTTTATTTTTTCTTTATGATGCCTTAAGTCTAGACTGTACCTCCTGTCCTACAGTCAATCCAAATTGTGTCATTTGGGAAGCCAAGGTTCACTGCCAGACTTTGTAGGTCACCTTTGGCAATTCATGATGTTTCATATTCAACAGATATGGAGTCCAAACCCCTCTGGAGTTCAGTGCTCATGTTTTAAATTAATCTTTTTGCTGCAGTTGTGACCTGAAATATATAACCATAGTGCAGCAATAACAGCTTTTTATACCTGTCTGTAAAAGTCTCTGTAATGAAATACTTGGAGAGCTTGGCATTTTCTAAATAACATTATTAATAGCTTTGATTTGGAATTGATGGCATGATGCTACTGGGTTGTCCATGATATTCTAGAATCTACCAGCACAAAAAGTCTGATGTAAGTGTTTTGAAAATGAAATAACCTTGAGTCATTCAGATGTTGCAGACTAAATCAAGTGCTGCCCTTTTTTTGATGTGCTGGGCTAATTATTTCTACTAATGTAAATGTCAGTGCAATGAACACTTATTTGCTGTGGCATAACAAATAAGTGGCACAGGAAATCTGAGCATATGAAGAAATTTATCATGTCCTAAAGTCTCTATTATATGGCTTCAAGCCAAGGATTCGGAAAGCAATTCAGATTCCCAGTTTTTAAAATGTTTTAAAAGTAATAAAAATTGAGTAAAAATAAAAGGCAGTAATTATATCTCAATGTATTTTTAGTTTTTCATGCTTTTTGAAAGATTCTAGATTTAGAGCCTAAATTTACCACCTTCTCTTGTTAGCAAACAGCAGTTCTCTACATTTTGCTGAACAACCTTGGCTTCATCATTGGTGCCTTTCCGATGGGCAGCAATTTTGGCAGGCAGTGCCAAAAGTGGGCAAATTTGGCCCAGCAGGGGTGCGGGACCGACGGGAACTGTCTGTGGATGGCATGGAGAGGTGGGTGTCCCCTTGGGCAGGGCAGCTGCTGCCCACCCCAAAGCCTGCCACTGCATGTGCTGCTGCCACTGCTCCCCACCCAGAGGGACAGAATCCCAGAGAAGGATCCTGACAGGAAACATGTAGCCTGGGGATTCAAAACTATTGGCTGATATTTTTAGGCCGTGCAATGCCTGCTCCTGCTATCTTTAGGAAATATTGATGGTAGATCCAACTTGCTGCATGTGATACTTTCATTTTGTGGTGATGGGAGCTTCACAGGCATGTAAGGGCTGTATTGTACCTGTTCACTGTGCGTGGTGCTTATACTCAGATATGGACCTTTTTTGTTTTTTACTCTAACACTGAAGAGATATAGGAAAGGAGAGCAACATCTGCAGTGTTCAGAGCTTAAGCATAAAGGTGTAGAGAGATGAGATAGTGTGATGCTTGGATTTTATACCTCTTGCATAGATCAGGCTGCCTTCCATCAAGCACACCCTTAGGGGAAATAATATTTTGGTTTTCATCTCTAGTATCCTCACCCAGTCACTGTACCAGAATGGATTTTGCTTGAGGACTTGGCTTCAGATTTGACTGCCACAGTGCTAAGATTTCGTTTTGATGGTCTTGTGCTAAAATGTACCATAGTCAGAAAAAGGGGAAATCTTTGAAAATGAGTAGTTTTCATGACTCTTCCAGCTACTGGGGAGGAAGCTTCATGGGAATATGTATCTTCGTATACTTTTGACAATACCAGAACAGGAATTTGGTAAATGAACAAATTGTGATTTTGTAACTAATTTATAATGAACATATGTCAGGTATCCAGTGACACCATTCTTTAGAAAGTTATTTTGATAAAGGAATGAATTTAATTGCTCAGTGAGTTCTGATTCTTTTGTTATTGTCTTTTTTGATCAGAGTAATTGGTCAGAGCTTAGAGTCCTGAGAATGATCTTTATTAGAAGGATGCGGAAAAAGTAGTGAATTATATGTTTTACGCAACACTGTTTACAAACACTATGAAATAATGTTTGAAAACACTATGAAAACACTATACAGAAGCTTTTATTCCAAGAACAAAGAGGAATCAAACAGTGGTTATGTTTATGCTTCTCTTGAAATATCCCCAAAGGTGTCTAAGCTCAGTATTTCTTCACTGCCTTTATTTCCTGTGTGTATCTTCCTGAGTGTAAACAAGTGCTTATTGTCTAAGTAAGATTATTTCCTAAAATTCATTAAACAATTGGAAGTGGTTAAGCTGATCATCGTATGATGTTTTGTTAGTGCAGTATTCAATTATATATTAGTGTTTAGTAAAATATCCCTAGAGCCAGTTAGCAAATCATCAGGCTCAAAGTGAATCTATAATTTCTGTAATTATATATATCTTTTTTTAAGTTGTATTTCCATTGGTATAACCTCTTCCCTTGTCTGAGTCCCCTTTAATTGTCTACCTCCACAGAGTGAAATTAAAAATAAATGAATTATTCAATGGAGGCACTTGTTTCTTAGTTCAAGCTTTCAAATGTCAAAGCAGAGAAGCTTTTTTTTTGCTCTCTGAGGGATCTCATAGTCTGTGAGTGAGTTTTTGGTAATTGCGCTATTTTTTGTGCTTATCATATTCTCTGTAATTGAACCAGATGTTGAGTCTTCTCTGGAGGAGAAGAGTCTTCTGAGGTTATGTAGTACTGTATCAGTCTTGCATCCCAAAAGATTTGAGGTTAATGTGAAAATGAAATAGTAAGGCAGATGCTGTATGTAATGTTCCTGTAGGTGGGTAGTCCCTTTTGGACTGAAACACTTAAAAATGTGTAACTCAAAGGTGCATACTACATGTAACAAATGGTTGGATGATAAATTGTTGTAGGATTTTTTTGACAGTCAGTCAAAAGCCTACACTTTGTATGCAATGGGATATTTGGCGTTACAGTAGTTCTGCAATGATTAAAATACTTCATGAGTTCAAGAGGCTAAGGGCTGTAGTGTGGATATAGAATTGTTGCTCGCAAGAACTTTTCTTACTTCATTCCTATCCCGTGAGAGACTTTTCTTTCTCACAGAAGCTATCAGTAGAGTTCTGTAAGCTATGGACACCTGTGACCTTGCTAAGAATTGTTTATAGTACAGTAGAAAAATATTTGGACAACTGATGTTGTAGGACTTCAGCCAAGGATCCCTAAGGGGTGGCCGATCCTCAGACCAATTACACCATGAAGCATAAGGTCTATAAGAGAGTTGTAAAATAATTAAATAAATCAGTCTTGCTGCTGGAATCCTGCCTGCTGTCTCTCTTTCTCTGCTCTGCTCTGGGAAACGACGATAAGCAGACTACATGTAGAGGTAGACTTCACTATTTGTGGGTGACTTAGAAATGTTTGGGAGGGGAAAACCCTGATTGTGTTTCAGCTACACAGCTGAGCTGGTTTCTCACCCATATGTATTGATATGTCGGTAAAGAATACATGTAAGCTTTGCTTTTGTGTTAGATTGAGGTGCTGGGGAGAAGCAGGGGCAGGTGTCCCTGGGTCTTCTCCTTTCTCATATCTTGGTTTTCACCAGAAAGAAGCTTTACTTCATATGTTGGAAGGAACCATAATGCTTTGAAGTCATGCTTTCCATTTCTAAGCCCCTTACATATACCAAAAGAGTATTGTTGCTCTTACAGTTACAGGCACACGGAGAACTAACACTTCACACTGTTTGTGGAGTGTTGCTGCCATTTAAGTACATAAAAACCCAGGATGTGCAAATAGCAAATGTGTGTTTCCAGAATACTGTGTCTCCTATGATGTATGGTTCAATAATTTGCTTAGACAGAGATCAGTAATCCTCGATAAATTTTTCTTTTATGGTTTGGAACCCAACCTTATTTGGTTATTTTTAACCACCTTTTAGGTGGTTATTTATTTTAGGTGTTTAAACACCTAAAACCATTTTCGTGCTGAATTCATTATGCGTTTTACAGCATAATTTTAGTAATTTTTGGTCTGACTGTTTATACATTACCCCTAAAATGAAGAATTTCTTTGTTGCCTGCTTTAGCATTTGTATTTACGTGTTGTGGTTAATTTTATTTCATTTGAGTCCATCGGTTTATGGTTAAATATGTGTTCAGCAAAAATTCAGAGTCCAGATTCATTAGCACACTTTATCTTGTGATGTCATATTCACCTACTCAGAACTTGTCTTCCTGAGATGAGATGTAGAGTTGTATGGGCTTCCTTGTATCTACTTAAAAGTAGCAACGCTTGTTTGTTGTTATTACCCAGCCATTACACCAGAGAGTCAGCCTGTGAATAACTGAAACAGAGCTGCTTCTAGCTTGATGCAAAATAGTTTAAATTGTCAAGGTAGCAAAAAAGATGGAGAACTGAGAAAGAAAAGTATGTAGGGAGAACACAAATGCTAGAATAAGAATACTACATTGTTTTTCCTTTTTTTTTCCTTTTCCTTCTTCAACAGCTAGAAATGCTTTAGAAATGGGAGCTCTTCCAGTAATTATCATCTGGATAAAAGCAGCATGTGAGCATATTTAGAGTTTTACAGTGGAGCCTTTTAGCAGTTTTAAAACATTCCAGAAAGTGTGTTCTAAGGTCTTTCAAAATGCAGTTTGTTTACCCTTAGGCAGAAGTGAAATGGACAAACCCATTTTCTCAAGTGCTTTTGTATCTTGTTAAACAATATAGCAACTTGAAAAAAAAGAAGAAATCCTTCAGTTGCCAACAAGGGAGATATTTAGTTGAGAGTCTGAAGGCAGTTTAGATTTCTTCAGAGCTAAAGAACTTGCACTGCAAAGCTCTTGCTCTTCCCAAGAGTTTGGCTGTGCAGCTTGACATCCCTTTCTAAGCCCAGTTTCCTGCTCTCTGCAGAGGTGAAACTAGCGTGTACACAGAGGGAATTCCATGAAGTCCACTCCCTGTAGGGGTCACAATGTTCAGTCAGCATTGAGGTGGTATCTGATTACTGGTCTTACAAAGTGACATGCAAGAGCGTTCTATTGCACTCCCCTAACACGGAAAGGATGTTAGAGCTGAAAAATTGCCATGGTATCATGTGAGGGAGTTAAGGGATTTATTAAAAAGAAATCCCAACATTCCCAACAATACTCTCAGTTGTTAAACAGGAACTCCTAATGGCACCAGCTTTGTTTCCTGTTTCCTGTTAGGGCAATGTTACCCTTCCAAAATGAGCCCCAGCAAGACTTCAATTAGTTTTTTGTGTATTATATGATATTTGGATTTATATATATTTATCCTTTTGCTAGATTAATTTAGTGGATATATTTATTTAACTCTATTATGCTTGCAAGAGAGTCTCCTGGTACATTAGACTTGTAAATACTATCAGGTAAAGTAACTAGATGTAATTAATATTTTTAAAGAGTAGTGGCATCAAAATGCAAATAGACAACAGGAAACAAGCTGTAAACTCTACTACTCAGCTTTCTTTCAGTGTCCTGCAAACTTGCCATTTAAATAACTACTTTTAGGGAAAGAAGCCAGCACAGGAATAAAGGGTAACAAAAGTAAAGTTTATCCAGCTTTTGATAGTTTCAATATATTTTGGTATTTCAATGCATTTTTGGAGCCAAGTGATTCACACCAGCTGTACCCATACTGACAAGGGTACAAGTTTAACTGAAGTGAATCTGTCTGGGCCTGACTTTTAAAGAACCATTTACTACTTCAAAGTAGATTATTTTAGGAATTGGTGCTTAAGAATCATGATTAATGCTGTTGCAGCCTATGTTCTACCTTATATGCTTCTGACCTTAAAACCCAAGAAATTTAATATTACTATTAGAACATTAGCCTTGTTGGAACTCAAGAATTATTGAAATTAACGACTTCATTTTAGTAACATGAAAGGTTAGATATTTTGATAACCTGATATATTTTTATCAGGATGTCTTAAGCTCTTCAGTTCTTCCATGTGTGAACCTCTGACTTCTATCACATTAAAATATGACAACAGTGTTTTCTTGGAATATGTCTGCAAAAGTTATAAAACTAGATTGCATTTTGGCATTATGTAACATAAATTACCTTTAATTACCTAAATGTTTAGGTAACATAAGTTACCTAAAACTTAGAAATGTAGACCATGCTAGCAGAGTGGGATGAATTTTTCTCAGTATCTCAGGGATTTATTGGAGAGCACCGAGCTAACAAGACTTTGCCCTAAATATCCAGCATTCTCAGCTGTCCCAAAGAACATATTTTCAGTATGAATCTTTGTCAGCCAGGATTTCTAGCATCCTTTGCTTGAAGGTAACCAGTCATGCCTGGTGTTCCTCACTTCTTGCTTGCAAATCCAAAAGCCTTTGAAACCCCAGTTTTAAAAACGGCTTAGCAAGCAGATCGACATCACGTAGCTTGCAAAATATTTGCCTGTCCTATAAAAAAGAAACCCTAACTGAGCATGCTGGGACAATCTCACTTGGAGCCAGTGAGTGTCATCCAGTTTTGTGTAGCCAGTAGTGTAAAATCAGTAAGAGAGTATGGATGAGTCCAGTGTTCGATGAGTTTACAAACTTCCTACATGAAGTGCAAAGCATCACTGTTACATGGGCATGAGATTTTTGTAGGGCTTTCAATATTTCCTAGTGGAAGGTTGATCAGATGTTGTGTCCCTGGAACTGCTCTTCGAGTGTGTTTTCTCATAACTTTGATGGCATTTTTAGCATGCATTATATATATATGTATATATATATATATACACATATATGCCTTTTGTTCTGGACGACTCACTGATTTAAACCTGTAATTAGCAGAGCTAGAGTTTTCATGTTATTCCCATGTAGCCACGAATCATTTCCTCCCTTTCCTCAGCACAGATACAGTAGATCATCTTCTTTGCTTATCAAAATTTTGTCCATTTCTTTTACTACATATTTTTGTAAGTTAAGCATTTAGGAAAAGGTTAACTTCATTTGAACTACTTTCTGTGGATCTGCATTTCATGTACCCCTAATGGTACATTTTGATTCTTAATTTTCATTAAAATACTAGCTTTGGCAGAAAGAATCAAGGGGGAGGGGAAAAAAGAGCTCTAGAAAGATAATCTTTCTCAGAAGCAAAAAGCAGTTCTTAGCTTTACCCAGGAATTTGGAGTTTGGAAGGGGGAAGTCAGCTTACCAACTACACATTGTATGGGGGGGTGGGGGGTGGGGATAGTGTGTTTTGGGGTATTTTTCCCTTTACCACTTATCATGAAGATCTACAGGATTTGAAAGTGCTTTCGGAGTCTCTTTGCTCTGTGCCTTTGAGGCACTCCTTTGACCTTGTGTCAATAGCAACAACTTAGCAGCAGCAAATTACAAAAGCATTTTAAAGTGCAGAGTAACTATAAATCCAAATTTGAACAAGTGATAGTTGAAGGAAAAAAATCAAAGTCCTTCATGTGTTGAAGGATAAGACATTTTTGAAACCTGTTCAGTTTTAGCGTTTTATTTAATCTCCATGAACTTCTTGCCAAGCAGTCATACCAGAACGCTGCTGAAAAGAGAAATGTTAAGCACGAGTTGTTTGATATACTTCAGTTAATTGTTTGTCAAGAACTAAATACACTGTTTTCTCACCGTATTTGGAAAAATAGCTTCATTTACCGCAGTAAAGTTTAAATATTTGCATTGAATGAACTGAATGTTATATTTGCTACTGCCATATTATGAGGGTTCCTCAGTAATAACATGGACCACATATGTATGTATATATTTATTTGTTTGTTTATTTACTGTTTTCACAGACACTTCCTTTGGGGCTGGGAGATGGACAGCTCTTTACCTGGACTGATGGCCTGAAAAGGAAGGACTGGCATGATTATGAAAGCATTCAAAAAGATGCTATGCGTTCAGGTATACATGACTTCAGAACAAATTTAAGTGGTTTGTTTATTCATTCTTTCTCTCTATAGCTATTTTTTCTTCTAAGTCCTTCAGAAGACATTCCTAAAACCTGTTTTTTTGATTGCAGTAATGTCACAAGGATATCATTCTGAACTGAGGGGCCAGACCAAGCACAAATACCTTATCTCTGAAAGTAGCCAACTGACAATGTGTTTCATGCTAATAACTATATAGTGATTGTACAATCAGCAAAAATGTTATCAACAAATTAGTTTCTGTGTTGAAATCAGTTGTCAGACTGTAACCAAATAGAAACAGAGTGTTGGTTTGCAAAAGGACATATGTTACAACTAAAGCCACATTGTCCTTAAATTAATGAACAAAACCTGAGGTCAGTACCTATAGCTGCCAAGAACCTGTGACACTTTTACCACTGTTGAACTCCAGTCCTTTACTCTTGCTAAGGCAACTTCATCTCATTCTAACAGTCTACAATTATTTGAAAATGGGAGAGAATTGCATTTGCAAATACACTGAAGGACGCTTTGTTACACTGAGTAATGTAATTTTAATGTACCTTCATGTGCTGCATCCCGTACATGCAAAGAGTATGGTTTGTGTTCCTCTTTCTGTCACCAGAGCAAGTTCAGATTTGAATTCATCTTTCTTAACATAATGTACAACTATTTAAGATAAGATGAATTAAATTAGAAGGAAGGAAGAGAAACAGCAGTTGAATTGCACCTTAATCAGTGTTTGAAAGTCATTATTTTACAAAGGCCAATCTACTATTGTGAAACAAATTATGCTGTCTTGATCCCACTGTCTTGAGACGGCCAAAACCTCCCCCAAAATATCTCTATAACTGAATCTTGCTGACACATTCATAAGAACATTGGTACATTGTAATAAGTACATTGGTAAGTACTTAATTTTGCTGGAGGCTGAACTAGTAAAATGTTGCAAGTGTATGTTAATTTTGTAAGCTAATTTTCCCTTTCTCTTTTGACTTTTGATCACTAACTAAAGAAGTTATCGTTACCTCCTACATATGATTAGGAGATAAAAAGGGTGGGGACGGGAAGGAAATTATTCTAGGCAATTTAGTAGTTGCCAGATCAATAATTGCTGTGTTCCAAATTACTAAATGTAAAATGACAAATATGTAAGAGAGAATGTACAAAATAAAAGCAGCATATATGTGGAAACCTGCACATATGTGAGGAATATCATGTTAGGATGGACCTTTTTGAGGGGTGTGCACTGATGCTTTGGCAATGTACTTTTAATTTCTAAATATGTAATGTGGACCCGATATGTTTTGGACAATAACAGTAATACTTATGATTGTCTGATGGATAGCTTAAAGCATTGCCAATGTAATGCAAACCATTGCATGGAGTCAGCTGAGAAACTGAAAAAAACATGTTATGTAGCTTTGTAATTCCCAGTTCTAAACCTAACATGATAACTGTAGTAGTGTGTGAATATTAAGATACTGTGACTTTTATTTTTTTATTTTATCATTTGCTGTGTTTGATGTTTTAGAGATATCTTTTAAATAATTTATATTTGTCATCATTATTCAACAGATTAAAATAACTTTTAATGCTCTTTTCTTTGAAAATCACAATATGGTAATACAAATGCAAAGCTAGAGCATCTCAAGGCACTCTTTTGGGACATACTATGTAATTTCTCTTCCTAATAACATTAGCGGAAATATGCTATTTGATAAAAATCTATCTGAAAACATGGTGTGAAAGGGCTTGTCGGGACTTTTCAGGAAAGGCAGTCAATGCTTGTTGTACAGAAAAGAAGAAAGGACTGAAGTATTTTTAAATTCAGTCTGGCTGTTTATCTGTAAAGCTTACGATTTCCTAGGCACTGGGAATGTGAATTTCACAATTTCTAATTATGGAGAGCTTCTAGTTTCTTCCTGACTACTACTGTTTAATGGCCAAATGTTTTGATCCTTTTTCATTCCACCAATTAAAATATTTCTGAATTTGAACGGCCTCTCCTCTTGAAGTCAAGAGTAAAGTGTTTTGCAAGACATGCAGAAGAAAAAGGTATTATTTCTGTTAATTTCAAGTGCTTTAGCTCATCTTTTTTGTCTCTAAAATTGCAAATGATCTTGCATATAAATCCTGAAATGAGCTTTTGTTGCTTTTGGTTTTGCAGGGCTTTGTTGGAACCTGAGGTTCAAATGTGTGTTTATGGTGCTTCTATTGTTACTTCACATTTTGTTAGCATGGTGGTACTACTTGAGAAGGTACTTGAAGTGAAGGTACTTGAGTGGAAAGGCTTTACACATAGCCAAAACTTAATTTAAAAGCACTTGTAAAGACTTCCAGACCAGTTCTAATAATATTAGTTGGTTTATCTTGATAGAAGAATTCAAGAAGACAAAAGAGAGGGAAATGCTGCTGGGTTGCAGAAGTACTAATTGTTATACTCTTGATGGAACAGGGAAGTTATCCATTAATTTCCAGTTATCCAAGCCCTGATTTACTCAGTGTCAGAAAGGAATATATGACTTAAATATACTACTTATTGGTACAGAATAGATGTAGTGAAATTAATATTAAGTTATTCAATCAACCCAATCACTTCCATTCTTCTCTGAATATTACTCTGTCATTAGCTCAAAACCAGTGACTGAAATATAGGAAAATGAAAGCAAAAGTTAACCTTAAAAAAAGGACTTCCTAACTAAACACTTGTGATAGATACTTTGGGATGAAGGGAAAAAAAAAAAAAGAAGTTCGTTTCCTTCCATTTTCTAAAGTGAGCTATTAAGTCAATCAGATATTACAATGGAGGGGGAGGGAACAAAATAAGCTAATCAGAGAAACTGACTTTATTGGAGTTGATAAGTCATGCCAGCTTTTTGACAAGAAATCAGAATTTAAAATAAGACCTGTTTCTATTAATTTCTTTTCCTTTGGGAATACAACTGATGACATGCCTTGATGAAGAATATGCTTAATTTGCATTAAAAATATGAGAACTGTAAACAAATGCAAATCCTACATCTGTCAGTTTTTGTTTTGGTAAGTAATAAACAATGTCTCTGTGTGTGAGAAGAGCGCTGTTGCATTGGAGTTCAGAGTGGTGGGTGCACCCTACATGAATGCAGCCCAGCTAAAGCAGTGCCTGTTGTGTCAGGGCACTGTAAATCTGCCTGCATCTCTACAGAGAGTAGAGATCCTGGATGCTGAAGCCCCTGGCATTGCCATGAATCAGCTACTGTAGTTGCCATTTCTTTGTTTTATCAGACATTTCCCTACTTCAGTTATCCAAGGAGGACTCTGAGGACGTTTGTACCAAGACGATAATTTCAGGGGCATGGCAGCTTCTGTGGCACTGATAGCACTGGTTTTCTATGGTTTCTGTGCAGAACTAGGATTCTGAGATCCCTGAATGCTCACGTGAGGGATGAGATTCACAGGAGAGAGCCATGAAAGCCTAAGGTGGTATTTCCGAAGCGTCCATGACAAGACATTATGCTGGTTTCACCTCTATCTTTATGTCCTGGGCAATGAGACTGAGTCCTCAAGAATCAGTCAATGTCATTGTTCCTTCATTTCTGAAAGTTATCCTATCTATTTCACTCAGGAAATTCTTGGCTCTATCACCGATTATGAGCAGTAGCAGTAATGATGAATTACAACCCTTCTCAGATAAGAGGAAGGATTCATATGTATAATTCTTGGGCTTTTAAAGAGGTGCAGATTGAATGTTTATATTTAAATATGGTGCTATTTCTGATCATGACAACCTATTTCTAGCTACAAGTGTTTACTTTTCCAGTGTAAAGTACTACAAAAGGGTAACCGAAGGAATAGAAAAAGAGGGAAAAAAAGTTTTATTTCTGAAAACATTTTATCAATTCTATCAGTGATATTAATAGCCTGTAAGATACATGTAGAAAGGCTACATACTGCATGTGGGTTTTTTTCCCCCAATTCTTACTCTTTAAATACAATTCTTTTATTTTTTCCTTTTTAATGCTTTGGAGGCATTTTTGTCTGATTGCATATGTATGCTGAAATGATTATGCTCTATGAGGTGGATTGAAAATTTAATGTAATTAGCTAATTTCTGAGATAATGGTAAAATGTGAGGAGCTGTGTAAATATAAATTTATAGAAACCTATGTCTTCAAAAGAAATTGGCTAAGGAATAGAATAAGTGACTTCCGAGATATGGCTGTCAATACTTTTATGTTTGACTGTTGAGCCATTTTGGTCTTGTCTACTAATAAGATCTCAAAGGAAAAACCTTTTAGAATGTACTGTAACACCCAGTGGCTATTCCAGCAGTTACTGAGCAATTTGCAGTCTTTGTTCCTCTTATTTGTGTATTTAAATAGCATGTGGAAGCCTTATGGGGAGGGAAGGAATGAAGGTTGTAATTCTTCCCTGTGTTCAGTATTGTCTTTACCTTTCTGCTTCTTCAAAATGTTACCTTGACTGGGAGAAGGGGATTTTAAAGATCTTGACCTTTACATGCCTCAGTGCAGGCATTTCATAGAGATTAGTTCTATAAACAAACAGACAGTATGTTCTATAGTTCTACAAACAAACATTCATACAGATTAGTTTTATAAGCAAGATAAGCAGAGATATTGAAAAGTAGGTGACCTGTACATGTTTGTGATGACAGTGGAAATAGATCGGAGCTCTGTATTCTTGGGGTAGAATGTCGAAGGCAGAAGACATGAGCACTTTCATACAGCAATAACAAGTAGTGAACACCTGAAATTTGACTTCAGTGTCACTTAAAGAAATTGTGCACTTTTCCATCACTTCTGTTTAAGTATTTGGTTAATCCTTATAATAATTTTGAATAGTGCCGGTTCCTAAATTCAGAAGAACTTGTCAAGGCAAAGCCTAGTGCTAGAGTGTTTCTAGAAGATATGAAGCAGTGTGATACAGAAAGCAACATTAATTGTAATTCCCTATTGGTTATGAAAAAAATTAGCTCTATGATACTTATACAGATAAATGTAATAAAAGTTGTGCAGGAGAAAAGTGTCTACTAAAATACTGATTTATTTATGCCATATTTCATATGGAATTATACACTGGGAATTTTGTCAGCATTATATATTAAACAAGTTTACTAAATTTAATTTAGGTCTCTGAACTTGCAATTCCTTTAGAAAGAATTTGAGAATTTGCATTATAATTGGAACTGTAGTGGTAGCCAAGGTCTCAATAAACAGTCATAATCTAATTGTTCATAGCATTAATCATGAATATGCTTCATGCAGTTTACAATGTATTGTTTGTAAAAGAGAAAAATATTTGTCGGTTTATCTTAATGCAAGTCCGACATGATTAAAAAATTCTAAACTGTAATGTTAATCATGTCTTGTCAAGGAGACAGCACATAAAGGATGTGTAATATGAAAGATGGATGCAGTCTACTGCAGTTACATGAAGTGTTTCACATATTAAAATGCATTTGCTCCCTAAATAATATGCTGCAGACTGTGATCTGATTCTACCACTCTTAATGGTCTGGATGTCCTACTGAAAACAGTGAGATCAGCCTGGAGCTGGGTGCCAAGCATGGTAAAACTATTATACTCTTAGATAATGATTTCGAAAGAGCAATTTTTTTTTTTCAGTGGTGCCTTTTCTAGAAGTTTAAACCCCGATAGCTGGAAAAGATAGTTTGGTGTTTTGGGTTTTCGTCACAAGGTGTTCTCTGGGTAACTACAGAGTGGCTTCCTCAGACTGTGAAATGGCACAGTATTATTTAAGTGATAGCTTGGGTACACACTCTCACTGGATCTCAAGTTACAGCTTTATATTACACTGCTGCAGAAGAAGCTAGGAACTGTAAGGCTGCAGCTGTATAGAATTTGTCTCTGTTAGAAAACTGTGTACATGATAGAACTAACTCTTGCCACTTAAATCTATGCATAGAAAGAGTTTATAGGTGGCTGTAAGTAAGAGCCAAGCTTCTATTTTAAAGCAAACGTGTCTGTTGCCATGGCCAGATATTTGTGGTGTTTTGTGGTTGAAGTAAATGTGATTCTTTCCCTGTTCTTCTCTGTTCCCCCACCACACACACACACACACACACACACACACACACACACACACACACGCACACTTTGGAAACTTATCACTTAAACCATTTAAATGTAATTGGTAAGCTAATTTTTAAGAGCTACCAGAGCAACCAAAGAAGGGGAAGCAGAGTTCGTAATATGACTCCTACTATTTAGAACACTGAAAATTATCTTCTGTATACTTTTCTGTGCTGGGCATTGGCATGTTGATTTTTACCATCATAGGCAGAAAAAAAAATTGTATTTCCAGAAACTTGGCAAGAAATATCTATGACTCTCACTGTATCAGTGGTACATATTCTTGAATGAAACTACTATCCAAAATTCAAGAAGTGGTCTCCTAGAAAAATTATTAAAGTTGCTAGGTTTTCATCTTTCTCTATATTTTCATCTGTGCAGGGATATGTGGTTTCAAATCCTTAAAAAAACCAAAGTTTAGTCTCTAGTACCTTCTCCCGTTGTATTTGAATGTTGATTTAAGTGCTCACACAATTTTAAAAAGAAAGAAACAAACAAACAGGCCATAGCAAAAATAAAATTTAAATAAAACAATAAGAAGCAGATGCCATCTGCTTGTGATAGTCCCAAGTATAATATTAACTCTTCTGTGTAGTGGTGAAGACCTGTCTTCATGGACTTACATCAATATTGGTGATCAAGAGCTGATATTGGTGAATGTATTTAACATGTAATACTTAGGGGTTTAATAGAGCTGCTGCCTGAAAAAAAAGGAAACTGGACTTTAGAAGTTTTGTGTTTTGGGGTTTTTTTGGGAGGGAGGGGTATGACAGGAGGTCTCAGCTAAAATGGATCTTTTAATTTGGCACTTGCAGTCTAGAATGATGGTTTGGGTTTTGGCCCTGTTAGTCATCTTTCTCTCTGTGCCTAAGCATTTTCAGGGCTATCTAAGTAACATTTAGTAGAAGTTTATCTGTAGATACTTGGCTGTTTTATGTTTGGTTGTTTTTTTTAAGACAGATATGTTGTGTAGTAATTCTGGAAAGGGAATTTTATCTAGATAGTCTTCAAAAACGTGGCTCATTTGCAGAGAGAGTTTGGAATGAACAAACAGCTTAAGAGATCTTCAGGCTAGACCTGTCTGTGTGTAAGGAGGAGGAGAGCTCTATAGACCATCTAAATTAAGCTCATTGTCTCTTGTGATGGGTGTAAAAATGATCAAGTTTATCAGTTCAGGGCAATTATTGCTTGACTCAGTGGAACAAAAAAATGTTGCTTAGTTTGCTGTGAAAACTCAAATACAGAGAAGAAGGAAATGAATCCTGATTAAGCTGTAGTGAAAGAGCTTTAATAAATACTTGGCAGCAATTATAGTCTATCAAGACCATACTTTTCAATTCAGATGGAGTGAGAAAATGGAATTTTTCCTTACTACTTTTATGTCATCTTTTAATTTTAAAACATGCAATGAACTGCTGTCAGCCAGCTTTAAAGTCCATCTCTTTTAAAGATTTAAGAAAGACATTCCTTCAGCTTCAATCCAGGTCAAAACCCTTATGAACTTCAATTTTAAAGGTTTGGCAAATGAGCAAGACTCTTTTTTGGTCTAATCTACGTGATAATTCTGGGGAATTTGCTATCAGTGTTGTATGCTAGTGCCACATATTGCTTGCACCCTAGTCAGTAAGCTTGCATTTTACAGTTTTCATCATTGAGAATGATCACAATGACAATCACAAGCACACCATTCCAAAGACAGTAGAAAGCTCTCACTCTAAAATTCACTACTTGCTTTCCTTAACATTGAGATTGTTAAAGTTCTTCCAAAATTATATATAATGTGTTCCTATATGATACTCTCTATGTGCTTTCATTTGACTTGATGCTGTAAACTTAATTATTATCATGTATAGGAAATACAGTTTAGCAGAGGACTTGGTTACATTCACAAAAACATTTTTGGAGTATTTTTTTAGCCTTTTGGTCTTCAAAAAGCCAACACAGTGTTTGGATTCCTAAAAAAAAATAAAACTCAACAAATAGTGCCTACTTCCCTGTCATAGCTTCTTTCTTTTGAGGCTATGAATTAAGTTTGCAAGTACACAAGTCTAGTATAGTTATCTCAATGCAGTTTATGACTGAAATATGTGTAAGGTGACTTTCTTTCTTTTCCTTCCTGTTTTCATTAAACAAGCTGACAGAGGAAAATTACTGGACTGGTGAAACCATTTGTCTGACATCCAGTGAATATATGTGAAAAGGCAGAGATATATGATTGTTTTGCTATAATTTGCTTTATAGACACTAGCTCATCAAACGATGCCCTGTAATCACTGCTTCTCAAGGAACAGAGCTACCTTTTGGATGTAATTATGTGACACAAAGTTGTCCTCCCTGCATGCTTGCAGTGAAGTGGTGTCTGGGGGAATCCGTCCTCCTTCTAATACAAAGATAGTAAAAAAAGAAACCACAATTCTAGGAGTGACATTTTGTTCTGCCAACCTGTGTGAAAGTTTTGCTGTCTACAAGGTAAAAATAAACTCTTTTTTTTAAGACAATCTTGAGTAGAGGTTCTGCAGGTGATGTCTAAATGGGAATAGTAAAACTTGCCAGGAAATTCAGTGGAAAAATGCTCAGATTAAAAAAAAAAAAATTAAAAAAAAATCAAGCATATTTAAGGTTCATTATAGGTATTCCTCAAACATGGAAACAGTCTTTCTCTTGAAATTTCTCACAAAATGGTTTACTTTTTTATATTTTTAAAAGCTATTTGGAGTAATTTCAGGTTACCCTGACCACTACTTACATTTTACGTGCTAATTAATTGGATAGCTTGTATAGTGTTTTGGAAACTATTGTTAATGTACATGAGGTTACTGATACTTTTGGTTGTTCCTTGCATTTCTATTCCATGCCAGTTTACAAAAGTTGAGACTGACCTGAAGCACAGTGAGTACTGGTGTATAGAGTGGGGAAGGAGTAGTCTCCAGACGGCAAGTTGCAGGCACTAAGAGGATACTGATTCCATTGTCCTCCCAGATCTCCTTTCTGAGCAACTCTGGTTATTGAATACTTCAAGGATTTTTTTAATTGAGAGACTAATCTGTTTCTAATATTGTCACACGAAAAGAAAAGAAGCCTCTAAATAAATAACATGTTGGTTTATTTGAACTTTTTTTCTATCTATTTTGTTACCAGCTTTTACTAAAATTTATTCTGGAAAGAAATCCAAATTTCATATTCTTCACAAAAAGAGAGAAAGCTGTAGGTAGAGCTACAGCTGTAGCTGTAGCGTAGGTAAAGTTCTGGAGGGCTGACATTTTAATTAGCTGCTATTAATGAGTAAGTTAAACAAGTTACTAACATACTGCTACTTCAGTATGGTATTGAAATGACTTTCCCCCCCGCATTTATACAATGATCAACATTTTAAAATCTGTAATAAACTGTGATACAGATCATGTTTTCATCTTTTTTTTCTTTTTTGGAGACTTCTGAAAAGTTAGAAGTTTTGAGACGCTGACCATTTCTTGGCAATAAGTTAATATTTCCCCAGTTCGAGTCTGTTTTGCCCAGCACAGCAGTTATCTCTCTGATTGATCTCTCCCTGCCCTTATCTCAACCCACAAGCCTTTTATTATATTTTGTCTCCCCTGTCCAGCTGAGGAGGGGAGTGATGGAGTGGCTTTGGTGAGCATCTGGCATCTAGCCAGGGTCAACTCACCACAGCAGAACATCAATTCTTAGTCCAGTCCAAGTTCTTTGTCATAATTTCTCTCACGATTGTGAAGGTATTGGTTTACTATTTAAGCAAGTACTGGAAGAATTAAAGTAAACATATGCAGAAACACTTTCTCTAAGTTAAATCATATGATATGCAAAGTTAATTAATAGCAACAAAACAGACAAACTAAGTGGGGTTTTTTCCTCTCTGGAAAAGGTGAGGTACGATGATTTCTTTCTGCTTTTCTAGTTTTAAATGTACTTGACAAATTAAATGGTGGGATTTCTGGTAATGCATCTGAAGCTTTATGTCCTATTTCTCTGTTACCTGTGGTTATGGAGGGCTAGGAAAGTGTGTATGCTTGCTCTCTTAACATGGTTGCTAAAGATGTTTCTTCTCAAAAAACAGATTTATTGAGGCACTTTTAATCACGCAGCCATAAGTAGAATTCAGAGTTACTGTGTGCTGCATAAATACATCATAAATCTGCATAATGGAATTTAACATTTTTTTTATTTTCTCAGTGAGAAAGAAATTTTTATGGACTTTTTTCATATACACCTGAAATTTGAAGCTGTGTACATGTGAGACTTTGGGTTGGTACTTGACGCTTTTTTTCTGTGTGTGATAAAATTAGAAAGTATTGTTTTGGTTCACAAACAAAATTTTTAACTTGAATGTCTATCCTTTAATAATATTAGTTCAGTTCTGTCATTTATATAAGATTTGGGGGAAAAAAAGACAGCAATTTTAAAATTTTGGCTTTCAAAATACATTTTTTATTTGCTTCTTTTAACCCAGATATCAACAAAATTAAAAAAAAAAAA